>JBBMJY010000002.1:21838880-21857917 GCA_037833715.1 Toxotes lorentzi | reverse complement strand
CCCCCCCCCCCCCCCCCCCCCCCCCCCCCCCCCCCCCCCCCCCCCCCCCCCCTCCCTCCCTTCCCCCCCCTCCCTCCCCCCCCCCCCCCCCCCTCCCACATCAGCTCTGTAATATGGTTAAAGTTCTGCAGAGTGAAGATTGAGCATAAAGTTTGAAATACTGGCAACATCATTAATTCTGTCCCCAGGAGCCGAACCGATGCCAAGACATGTTTGTTGAGCCAAAACTTCAAACTTCTAGTTTTCAGTTAACTTTAGTGAAGTCGTGAACCTGCTGCAGGTGGATGTTTGTCAGTACAGTGGCAGGGACTTTGTTCTCAAGCACTCTCTTGACCAAAAACATGCTGTGGTTGGTCAGTATCCCCGTGGAGTGAGCCAGGTTGGCTCTGAACAGCAATACATGTCTCTGCTGTCTCTCCAGTCATAGTAGTGCCCATATATAAGTATGGTCTACAGTGTCCCCTGTGACTAATGCAATATTTACATAGATTCACACCACAGTTTGCCTCTTGTGAACAACTCTGTGATCCTGCTAATTGGTACAACAATGAACGTGCCCTCCCTGCTCGGAGTGTGGGTGTGGGTGTGTGGGTGTGGGGGTGTGTCTGGGGGGGTGTGAGAGACATTTTTGTCTGCATGTACAAGTTTGAGCCTGTGTATAAAAATGAATGTGTGTATGTGTGACAGGGGTGGGCGGGTGGGGTGGCGGGGGGGCTGACAGCTGTTACCATGGGGACAGTTAATACCAGGGCTTTGGGAGATGCTCCAGAGTGTTGTTATTCCCAGTTCATGAGTGTTAACACCATCTGTAGTATTAAATTCAGCTGACAAGGATCAGAGTCTGCAAACTTTGGCTCTGCAGTTCTTAAATCACCAACACACACACAGTTTTGGGCTTTTTCATTTTTCTGAAATAAGAACAGCTGATTTCCTGAGACACAAGCCATTTGTCTCTAATCATGAACTTAGGTCTTTTTCTTTCATGCAGGTCGTTAAACAATTTCTTATTTTACATTTGTTGTAAAAACAGATCTGCAACTGTGGAACAAGAACAACTGGGAACATGGGATGTTCAGCCTTAGACTCGGTCTGCTGGAGACAGTTGTTAGTTAGTTGAAAACAACTTTTTCAGAAGTTTTAGTTTTTTGGCAGAAATGTCTTCCTTTTGGAGATGAAGGATTGTAGTGTGTGTGATGCCATCTTTGTGTCTGGGTTGATGAATTATTGACCTTTCCATTCTCCACGTCTCTAATAACTTGAGGCAACAGCACTGCTAAACTCATAAAGGGCAAGAATTGAAAGTAAATGAAAAGAAATAAATAAGAAAAAAGAAATTTATAAAAGACAGGAAGATAAAATTTCTGTAAGCCTGCAAGCTTTTTCATCTGAGGTGCAATCTTCTCAAACGCCAGAGGTTCACTTTTGTGGCTGAATGCAATTTTGGCCAACCAGTGTCTTTACTATACTCACTGCAATGTTCAAACTAATTGTAATTTAATGGGAACGACCAAACTTTGAGATCCTGTCTCTGAAGAAGCTGCCACACTGACAAGGTTAAACACTGAACTGATTCACAATAGTCGCACTAACTATAGATAGCAGCCTTTGATTTTTCAGTCAAGGGAAGAGGGGAGACGGATGGGGGAGGCTGCTGTCAAAACCAAACCAGTACTGAGGCCATCATGCAGCACAGGCCTCTCCCGTTGTCATTCCACCCATGGCTGTCTAGACACATCAAGAGAATTGGGCGCGGGAGCTCAGAAAAAAGCTGTGACACTTGCCGATCCCTTCCAGTGGCATCGAACCATGTCGGCTGGGTCGCCCAGTGTGAGGGAAATCTTGTTCATCCGTGGTGCTGGTTCAGACATCCCTGATCTGCTGTAACCCCATAGCTGTCAGCATGTTCAGAAGGTATGGGGGTTGTTTAAGGACAGTTTAACCAGTCAAGATCTCCCTGAAAATATGGACCTGCACAGCACTCAAAGTACTGGCTGTACTGGCTGTACTGGTGGTCCAGCTGCTTGAGAGAAAACTAAGTGCAGTGTTGGTAGAAGTATTCACATTGTTTTGTTACATAACAGCCACTGTGCAGAAGTGTTGTACCAAGTAAATGTACTTTGGTAATATTAGTCTCTGTGATGCTGTGAAGCCAAACTATCTATTTTTTTTTGTTGTTGTTGGGTTTAAACTGTAACAATGCATCACAATCTTATCAATTTGTAAAATCACAATTTTGAAATGGAAACACTCAACTAAAGTAAAACTGAGGCTGCTTTTTCTTACTGTCAACAAAATCCACAAAAAGACCAAAATCAACAGTGTTTAGTTCGTTTCTCAGTGCTGCCGCTTATCTGGGTCCAGGCCCAGGTTGCGGGGGCGATTGCCGCCCAGTCAACAATGCACCGAAAACAACATGTATCTACTAAATCATATTTTGTTTACTTAGTTACTGAGTTTTCTTTCATCTTTAATATTTTTCTTATGAAATATTTGACAGTTTGACATCTGCAAGCTTCTAAACTGTGAGATGGAAGATCCCTGCTCAACCTCTCACAGTTGGTCATGAGTGGGCATTGCTCTGTTTTTGCCTGGAGTCAAACCACAGCCTTACATCAGTGTCGCGTCCTGATTAACTGCCTTGATTCTGACTCCTGCTGCCCCTGTTGGTGTAATAACAGCACCATGTGGTAAAACACCAGCGATGGGAAAATAAGAAATCCACAGTCTCCACACCACAGGCTTGGTTAATGAGTCAATAATGTAGTTTTCCTCTTCTCATTTCACACATCTGAGCACTCCGCCCACATATACCGACTGAAATACCTGCCATCTAATGGTCCTGAGAAAACAAACAACACATCACATCCTGTTGTCTTTGGAGAGTAATTTCTCCTCAAACTGCGAGCGGCAAATAAAACCTTGACTCTCCTTTTGCACAACAAGGGGCCATTGTTACAAAATGAAGTCGTACATTTATCATTTCAAATGAATAATCAAGTATCAGTGGCACTGTGGAGAGGATTAAAGATGTCCATTTATGTTTAATGTTCATGCGTATAATCACAGTGAAGTCTGTTCAGACGTGCTGCTGCAGATACGGGTTCCTGTGGTGATTCGGGACTTGTTGATGATCATTTTGGCACAGCAGAATTTATTGCAAGCTTGTTGAGAAACCAAATGAAAATACTAGAATAAGTTCTGAATTCCAAATTATACTTGAGTAAAAGTAACAAAGTAATTATAAAGTATTATAATTAATTGGTAAAAGCACTTGTCCCTTGAGACTGATACCATAACTAATGACATTATAAAAACATTTACATCAGTGTGTCAGCAGCATTTTCTGGTACGCTCACCAGAATTATCAGCATTTTATAACTGATAATTCTGCTGTTGACTTGTAGAGACTTGAAATGTGACAGTAGACCCCAACTAGACACCAGAGTGTTTTTGTGAGGGGTCACAAGCCAAGAAGTTTGGAAACCACTGATTTAATGTTTGATAATAAATTGCACATTGAATGTCAAATGCCACGTTCACATTTGAGTGCTGTGGAATGGCTCCCAATAATCTTTTATGGTTTTTTAAGATCAAAAGAAAAAATCTTTACAGATGATGTCAACAATGAACGTAGTCATTCTACAAGCAGCAAAATCTAATAGAATATGGCGGCTTTTCGTTATTTATCTGAATTGGATTCGCTCCCAGTTTTGGATGATGTCTAGCTCTTGCTCCTGCTTGGTCTGAATGTGTTGTTTTTTTGTTTGCTTTGTTGTTGCCATTTAAGTGATTGTGTTATTTGGCCTCAAGGAGCCAAAAGAACTTAACAACAAGCTGACAAACCCACTGCTTTGATATATTATCTCTTGTAGAGGTTGTTATGGCCAATGTGTTAGCAAACTATAGCTTGTTTGCACATCCACCAGATTCAGTGCAGTGTAGCTCTGGTTTGGTTTTCAGCTCCTAAATGCTCCAGTATGCTCACCAGGTAATCACAGACTGTGTCTGCTGTTTGGAGCTGGGCAGGTAGTGTTCAGTGAGTTTGCTGAAAGCAGCTGCTGCTGCTGCTGGAAATGATGCTGATGAGTGAAGACTGAAGACTGAAACATATGGTGAATGTGCTGTAAAACCCAAACAAACCATCCATAAAGCTGCTGAGTTGACGTGTCTTTGTGGGTTCATAAACTGAAGCTTTTCTCATCACACATGATCATTTGATCATTAATCTAAATAACATTTTTGATTCATGGAGCTTCAAAAGGCACCGTCAGAGTTCGTATGATACATATTCAGTACACGTGCTGGGTATAAGACACTGTTAATCTATTTAAATGTGAAGTACAGGCAACTTCAAAAAATGATCAGGGTTCCAGTAATCACATCCGTTTCCCAGCATATTTTACTTTTAGGGGAAACAAATGAGCCACTGCAGCATCAGGAACACTTTTAAAGGCATTTATTGATGAAATACACACTTAAATTTTGACAAAAGCTTCTGTAGTTTCGTATGTAAGAAATTCCAGCCCCATTCCAGACCCAAAACTCCTTGAATTAAATGTGGCAATGGAAACCAGTTCATAACATGTGCAATAAATAACAATAATACAAAAGGGAGGCAAGGAAAAGGACACCTGAACAAGTGCCTGTGTTAACCTGAAAATGGAAAAAAAAAAAACACAGAAAAACAGAGGTGGGTGGAGGAAAGGAAAAGAAAAGGGAGAGAGACGAGACTTAAGTAAAATCCAGTCGTTTTGTATTTCGGGTGCATTAGTGTATGTTCTGAGATTTCCTGGTCACCCTCAGGACCAGAAGGCATTTAGTGACCTGAGGAACTGACTGGTAAAAGAAACAGTAAAAAAAACAAAAAAACAAAAACATTGGAGTTCTACGCTGAAACCTGGAACCATCTGAGAACCGTATATTGCACATTTTCCTTGCAAATACAATAACCACATTGCCAGATTCACACAATTTAGTTTTTTTCCCATGTTTTTTTTTTTTTGCGCTTGACCTAGAAAGTTTGTTATACATAGACAGATTGCGTCAACATTAACACACTAAGAATACAAAAAAAAAGGGAATTTAAATGCAAATTGATAATTTAAGCCATTTTATGCATGAGTCCAGTATAGGTTTCACAAAAAGAGAAAATACAATTTGAGAGCAAAAAGGAGAGCAAATCTCTTTTCAAAAATGCATTAACCATGAAACTACTGCAGAGGTCACTTATTCAGCATAAATAAATAACAATAATACAAAAACTGGACAGATTTATTGATGACATCTGCTATGGCTCATGGGGGCATGCCACTGTGAGGTTTGCTAGCTTACGACCAATTTCTCAGTTTATTTGGGAATCACGGAGGCCAGGACTCTCAATCTAGCACTGGTACACAAACGTCACGTCATTCGCTCTTCAAACTGCACCACCCGTGGCGACGCGATTCAGTGCACGTGTGCGTGGTACTTTTCAGAGCCGAGCAGGTGGCGGCAGCAGCAGCGCCGTGCCAACCCAGCCAGACAATCGAGATTTTTTTGGAGTGTGTTTTAGTCCATGTAGCCGCCTGAGTGACCCTCGAGGTCTCCATCGCACACAAAGCCCGTCTTTGAGATCACTGAGCTTTACAGAGAACTCGGAAATGAGGGAGAAAGCGTGAGCTGGGCAACAAAGAAAGCTATCACACTCTTGAGTGGACACTTATTACAGCGGAGTAAACACAGAGGAGCCATTTTATGTTGCCAGGACTGATTCTGCTGCCAACAAACTTGAAATGAATGCTGAAATGAATGTTGCTGCCTTCAGAGAGATGTCTCTGAAACTGTGCGCAAAGCGGCCCAAATGAATTGTTTACTCGTCTTCACATCATGGTGGTATCCACAATCTGCTGGTATCGACTGTCCACGTGAAGCTGTGAAACCACCTCGAATCAAAATTTCACGTGGCTCCCCCCAGATCCCAGCAGGAGATAACAAACAGGCTGACAGGTGTTCAAGGTCAAAGCAGAGAAGATGAGCACAAGAGCTGAAACTCTGACAGATCCTGGCCCTGCTCCATGCCAGAGACCTTTCAGAGCTGATACCGACGCCTATCTCCTTTAAGCCTCTTAGCTTGGCTGTCAAGCGTAGCGGCACTGATGTCTCAATGTTGGTGCCAATAAAAGGCATAAACATTGATCCATTCTGGTGCACGGGAGGTGGAGTGTGCAGCCGGCAATGTTCACACGTTGGTGGTGTGAAGCTCCAAAGAGTTCAAGAGAACTTTGGAAATGTATAAAAACAAAATCATTTGTATGTGATTTTATGGTTAAGATGTTTTAGACTTGCAGGACCAATTACGTGTTAGAGAATGAAGCAAGTCTCAGTCTGACTCAGAGGCACAAACATCTCACAAGAGAAGCCTGTAATAAGTGTGAGTCTCTCTTTGAGGCAGGAAATTGCAGTGAGCATACCCAATTTCTCACCAGCTTTCTTGTATTTTTCACAGCTTCAGACCCGTCACAGTCTGACTTATTTGAAAACTCTCTCCGTTTGCTTTCCAGAGCAAGCCTAGGCAAGTGGGTAAACCAAACCCAACAAGTCAATGAAAAAAGAAATAAAAAAAAAAGCCAGCACCTTCTTTATCTGCACAGCGAGGCAGCTCTGACAAGCGAAGACACCCAAGGACTCGCATACAAAAAAACCCCAAAAAAACAAGAGAATTTTGAAGCACCATACTTTTCCATCTCTGACCGAATCTCTCGTGAAGAAGTCCTAAGTTTGAAACAAGGAGTCGGTAGCACCATTTAAAAAGCACCAGAGACCATTGGTGACCATCACTGTGGCAAAGCCCCCCCAAAAAGAAGACCCCACCGTTTCCATTAGGTCCCCGTCCATCACACACATCACAGGCTTCTTGGAACAATACTCCAAAACTACAGTAAAAGGTTTTGTTCACACTGCAGCCTTTTGTGTTGTAAATCCAAACTGTTCCACAACAAATTTTTGTGTTTGTTCATGTCTACTTTGACCTAAAAACAGAACAGGAAGTAGACATTAACTAATTATAGACAAGTAAGATTGGCTTTCATTATAGTGCAGAAACAGAAAAGTTGCAGTGCATCATCGAGTCTTTTTTTTGCTCCTGTTTTTTCTCTGACACTTTACAAACACCTTTAAGATGGTGCAGTTGGCCTTTTACTGGATTTTTCCCATACAGTTGGTAAATTATGCACCTGAGTTTTTTGTTTTTAGTAGTGTTATCATCATCATTATTTGGATCAAAAATGTACCAACAGGCTATTTTTTTTTTTTTTTTTTAAAAGACAACCTTCCTTTTTTCTTTTCACAACCAATGAGGAAAATCTGATGTGAACAAGAAAAACCTGAACAGTGGTGCAGTGTGAACGCAACCATGTCAAACAAAAGGGGGAATAAAAATGCACAAATAAAACATGTTTCAATGCCAGTTCCTCTAAACAGTACAGAGCAGTCTATGCAGTGTTCAGCACAACACAGAAACAAATGCGCCGATAGCATTTTTTGTTTGTTTGTAGTCATCATCATATTAGCACCTTGTTGGGTGTTTTACAGCTTAAACGCCTGAGGAAAAAGCTGATGTACATTTAAGAGATTTTATCATAAACGGACTGAATGATTACAGAAGGAGAAAATGCATGATCATGATGAGGACTGAAATTACTGACATCTGAATGGAAAAATAACATTAAAATGCCGGACGAGTGGCTCCAGGGTCAGAGCCAGTTTCACCACTAAAAGCGTCTTTGACAACTGGAGGAAATTAACTTGACACTGGCCTCACTTCTCTGAAATGACCTGTGCATAAGCCTTTTAAAACACCAAGTCTGCACTTACAAAGACATAACAGTATCCATTAATTACATTATGTTTGCAGGGATTTTCACCAAGTAATAACACACTGACCAAACATGTAAGGCTCCTTGTTTTTGGTTTTATAATGGTTTTTAAGAGTAGACCAGCATTTTAAATTTATTTTTACCTAAGTTAAAACACCAGTTTCTGATGTTGTTTGTTTCTATGCTCCGAAAAGTTGTGTGCAATAACAATATTCACAGAACGTTTATCGAAACGAAAGAAGAGAGAAACGAGGAGCAAATACAAGACTCAGTCCTTGACGATTAAAGGCAGAATGTTTGTGCTGCAAATTATAATTTTATAATCAGATTTTCACTTAGACCTGCAAGTAGGTATACCAGGACCTAAGCGTCTGGCACAACTCCAAACTGAATAAGGGGCTGTTTGAATCTATTTCCATGTTTTTAGGTACAAAATGGTTTAAAAAACCAAAAACAATGAACACTTTACACAGGTACCTGGATTAAGGGCCTTGAAACCTAAAGTTACCATCATGGAGAACCGAGACATGCAGACATGATATCAGAGAGTGTAGGAGGGGTTTTGGTGCAGCTGGTTTGGTACAGACCTGTAGGCTATAAAAAATGCTGATTTTATACACAAGTCATAGGTCAGGGTTTCTACACATTTTCCATTTACAAATTCCGAATTCTCCAGATCGTTGATTCCAACACTGTGACAGATGTTGCACTGCGGTGGATGACATGACTGACTCTACCTGAACATCACTATACAAAACTGCAAATAGAACGATACACTGGTGAGAGAATTTCAAACGAATGTATGTGTATCATGAGTGGACCAAAGTTTTTCTTCAGACTTTTTATCCAAATTCAAAGTTCAAACATTTTTAAAATGACTATGGATGCATAGGAACCCTGCACGTGAACATACAGACAGCTCATTGTGGGCAGATACAATGAAAAAGGGTAAATAATTGTCTTTTCAGTACTGACCAGACAGATCAGTGAGGTAATACTACTTGAGGTCTGACATGGTGTTTAAGGATCCAGTTGTGGTAACGTTGAAGACAGTTTAGCAGTTTGCTCTGAACATTGTGAGTTAAGACATTTTCTCATTTGACAGAACATTGGTTTGCTATGTCACACAGTTAAGAACAGCATGTTCCTGAAGAACATACATTTATAAGCACCAAATGACCAGACAGTAGTCATTTACTCAGAATTTCATTATCAAAATGTTCAAAAAAACCTCAGTCCCTGTGTGAAACCTGAATTTGTGAGTTATTTCTCAAAAACACTTGTAAATTTGTGTCTTGTGAAGTCAATGCTATTGAACACTGGCTATTCTGCAAAAAATTCCAAGTTTCATACTGCGTTTGTGAAGAAAACAATATCCATGCAACTTTCTGAAATGTTCTGAAATTGATCTTCTTAAACACTGTGCAACTTTGAACATTTGCAACTCCAACTGGCAGTGAGAAGTAACTGAAACGTACCCAAGAAACAGTGTGACATCAGTAATCTGCACTCATCTTTATCAAACCGGCCCGTCTGTGGTGCTTCATAGTTTACCTTGCTGACTATATTTTGCTCTTATTTTACAAATGTCAATTCACTTCCTGTCGGCAATAAAATGTCCATACTTATCACCAGAATTTAACTTGGGCAGAAAGGACGCCATGCTCTGCTGAGGCTGTTAAGACGAAGAGTGAGACTGGTCTATATTTTTACATCGACAAAAATCATTTCTGTTGAAGCTTTGGGAGAGTTTTGCAGTAATTTTTCAACAAACATAGCACAGGGAAATGCATGGCATAAGAGTGCAGGCTGCCAACAACATCTGCTGCTAGCAGCTCCAACTAAAAGCTGTAAACATGTGGGTGTATCAGCATTCACCTGCCTGGTGCTGCTGAAAGACTGCAGAAACACAGGGACGGATACTAACAACAGTATGGTGTGAAAACTTAGATTAAAATTTATAAAAAATGAAGTTCTCTGCCAAAATATTGCATTTTTGTGTCTTGCAGGCATTTACGGACATGAGTGTTTTGTATAGCATTACTGGTAAGATAGACTTTGTTGATAATGATGTGAAAAAGAAAAAAGACAACAGTAGCTGTACTTTAGAGCAGGCAGTGAGATAAGGAGCATGAGGTGGGGTGGGGTGGGGGTACTTTTGAAGCTCTCTCCTGATCTGCCCTGAAGTCTTAATGCTATGAGAACAATGGTAACATACTTAGACCCCACATACACACAAATGGCAAAGGATTTGATATACTTGTTTTGTGTCTTTCTCAGACAACATAAAGATGCATTTATATATTTTGATACTGATAGTTAGTCTGTCTTTAAAAACCCTAATTTATCACCTCTGGACACTTTTTGCCCAACATATAGATAGCACTTCTGGGATCCACTCTTTTTTTTTTTTTAACAGTCTAAAGTCTCTCTTACTCTCTTCAATCTCTCTCTCTCTCTCTCTGTAATGACATTTTATGTACAATATCGGTATATAGAACATAAATTACTACACAAAAATTTTAGCCTATTCACAATTGACAATCATCAAGAACCCAATAGCAAATTAGACAAAGCCAACAAAATGAAATGGAAAAAACAAAAAGATTCAGAGACAATTCACTTGATAAACAGCTTAAAATTGATGCCTGTTATATAACCTTTACCATATACTTTCTGTGCTCGCAAGACATGTCGAGTGTACTGTGGAAAAAAAAAACACCTTTTTATATAAAAATCTTCCTCCTCTCTTCTCAGTCATTGTCTCAGGAGGATGAAATCTGCACAAAGCTCAAAAAGACGGTCACGTAATTCCCGACATCTTGTTTGCGTGTAAACAGAGCACCAGTAGTGTCATGGTTCCATGTGTCTCTTCTGTACAAAAGTATAAATATATGCTTTCTCTCCATTTGTTTTTTTTTTTGTGTTTTGTTTTGTTTTGTTCACATATCTAGGATGTAGCGGACAAAAAATGGTTGTTTTAGTTCCTAAAAACACACCAGTGTTGCAGTACCTGTGCTGGAGATTGCCAGTTTTGTGTTGTATTTGTCCCCCCCTTCAGATCCCAATTTGCTGGCTTATGCTGACTTTTACCGTCGGGTGTTTGCTTGGTGTTGGTTGATCGTCTTTGCATAAATAAAAAAAAACTTCGGCACAGTCTGCAGCCACTGGGGCAAAAATAAAAAATAAAAAGAAAGAAACAACCGTTGTGTCCGTTTTAGCTACAGCAGATCCATCTTGGGTCTGTAATGGAGCAGAAGGGGAGATTTCTGGAAGGAAAAACAAAAACACAACCTCAGCATGAGCAGTTTTTATGCAACCCCTTAACAGACTGTTTGCTAAACCCGTTCTCCAAAGAGCAATTAGCTTATCAGCGATACCTAAGCTCGGCATGTCTGTCAAGGTTTGGACTTCTGCACATGTTGAAGCAAAGTGAGTGGAGCTCTGATAGGAACAAGACTTCATTCCCAAAGAGTTTAGAGGGTCACGTATTTATTTTGCCCTTTCATAACCAAAAATGGAAACGCAAAATTGATGAAGTTGAATTAACAGTGTAATGTTGTGTTCATCCTTATGTAAACCATTCATATTATAATGTGTGGGTAACTAACCCAAATTAGCATATAATAACCACACTGCATTATCCTGTGGAGTTACAGGAATTTAAAAAAGTCCCATTCAGGACTGACACGTCCACTGGGAAGAAGCTAAATCAATGTAGGCCAATGTCCTTTTTGTGAAAAAGTGAAAGATACTAAAAATGAAGCATAAATCTTTAATAAATGAACAAACATAAATGTTATTTATGTACTAATTTCATTAACATCTGAATGTATGAATTCAGTAACAAATCGTCAGCATGAATCACCAACTGATGATGGTGACTTTTAAAGTGGAGCCTGTTTTAGCTTTAGACTTTAGTCTTTCTTGCAACATTACATGATGCTCCGTTAGCATTACATCACACATGCCACCACAGGCATATTTAAGACCCTTTGTGCATTTTTTAATCAGTCAAAACTGTCACCACATTATGCCAAAATATTCGTCTGTCTGGAGCACGAGTTACCTTAAATCTCCATCTTGTCACAACAACGAATTTCAAAGTGTGGTCCTTCCCCAAGATTTCCTCATTGCATAAAATGTCCAGCTGCAGAAAGACATCAAGAGAGCAAATTATTGAACAATTTCTGACCTGAGAGAGTTTGAACTTTCCCACGGCAGAAAAATGAATCTCTCAGAGGAGGCTGACAACATGACATCCTGTGGTTAACACTGGTTTCTTATAGCCAGGATTTCAGGCTGCAGCTGAGCGGTGTGATGCAGAAATAAAACTTCCACCGAACATCCTCTGCCTCTCTGCTCTCATTTTTCAGCCTGAACTCAAGCGTTGCTGTTACTTGGAGAGGAAGCTGGGGGAAGCTTATTTTGATTTGGAGTGGCCCCTGGCACATGTGCAGCAGCGGGGCTTTTTGGGAGAACACAGAAGTTCAATAATGAACACGAGGCTGGTTCGCCACCATGTACCTCTCCCCCTGTGAAGTCAACATTGATATTCTGCTGAGCAGTGCCTTGCATCTGCATCTGCCAATCAATACTGAGAGACACAGAGGGAGGCGGAGAGAGAGAGAGAAGGCTTGAGACCAACACTGCCACAGCGTCACCTGCTGGCTGTCACTGGAAGGACATCTGATGGACACACACCAGCCAGCCTTTATCAGCACCCACAGAATGGTGGAAGCAGTCCAGGTTTATGATCAGGGAGATACCAAAAATAATCAAGAGGATGAGCTGAAAAGCTGTGATTTCATTGTGAAAGTCAATGAGGGCTTTTGTGTCAAAAATAAAAAGAAATCTGGGGAAAAACTATTGAAAAACACATGCCTAATTTCCAGGATTTCATTTCAACCACACTATCTCTTTAAGAAAGGGAAAAAAAAATCAACTTTATGTTCATTCTCTCATATAAATTGAAAGATATATTGTAAGTTACATTCAGAAAGAGATGAAGGCATTCTTTAAAACAGTCGTTCCCAAACAGGGACCCACTAAGGGCTTGTAAAGTAAATCTGAGGGATTACAAGATGATTAACAAGAAAAAAATTAAGAGAAAAATACTTTCTGCCCCACAACATTGTGTAATTTTTTGCTCCCTTTTCTCAAATGACAAAATACTGTGAGTTCTACCTCACTCTGCAGTTTAATAAAAATCATGTATCTCTAAATATAGCTATTTTTAATTTCTCGTTTTGTTTGACTTCTTAAGCTAAACAGACAAAGGAAAACCCTCTTGGATTTTTTGGGAAAAATGCACAGTCACAAAGATAAAAACAGGGCTCTTTTTCTTGAAAAGTTCATGCTTTGGAAATATGAAGTTTTTACATTACAGTGACAATATGCAACCTGTGAGAAGCAGATGTGAGAAGATGTTGCTTTGCTGAAAACGATAACAGGTCAAAAAAAGTTCAGAAACCACTGCACCATGTTTTAGATCTCCACACAATTTGATTTTAGAATCTACAGTCATTTAGATTAAGCAGAGCTCTTTAAAAAGGTTTGTTCACTCATTCATTTATTCATGCATTCAGTCCCTGCAGAGACGTTTAGATGGGTGACAGGACCACACGGGTGGGTTTACAAACATGAGGACTGAGTAAATGGCACACTGTGCTTTGACAAAGGGACTTGTTGTAAAGCTCGGTGCAGAATGGGTTCGAACAACAACTTTTGATAGTCAATAGATAGCACAACAATGGCTGGCGGGGAGAGAGGCCGCCTCACCAAAGTTGTGCTATGGAGGCCGACGATATGATGGAGCCTACCCACTCATCTCCGTGACAGCCAGTAAAAAAAGACACACAGAAAATAGGAAAATAGAAGGCACGAAGGCGACTGTGATGATTATTCACAGCACCCTGAAAAATCCATCTGCCAAATTATCGCCCACCCTCTCCCCTGTTGCTCTGAACGGGGCGGTAAAGACAATAAATAGAAAAATTACCACATCTAGATATCATAAGGGCTTGTTTCCTGCTAAAATATAACAAACAAAAAGGCCTTGTATGAGTCAGTGCAGAAAAGTATACCAACTGACCTTCACATCATTTCTTGTGAACTAAACTTTCTGATGCACATGGCCCATATCGCCCAGCTGGTGCTTCAAACAAGTTAAAACAAATGCCAAGAATTAAGAGATCTGTTCCAAATTGCTACAAATCCACTGGAAAAAAAAAACATAAAAACACGCAGTTTTTGTCACATGTCCATTATTTAAGCATACGAATTAAGATGACTGAAAACAGTAATCCATAGTCACTCTCATCTTGTCACAAAATGCTGTAAAATTAAGTTTTGACCAAAACATCTTCCATCCACTTCCATCACCATCCAGTCAAGATCCTTTAAGAATCATTTATGAGCTGAGATGATTTGCAGTTATTTCAACACTTTCATATGTTGTATATTTCTTTGCAGAACTTATTGAATTAATTTCTTTACCCTGTAATCTTTGTGGTTTCGTTTTTATACATTCACTAAAAACTGCATTTGGCACGTGACAGATGAAGCAGCAGCTCAGCACACTGATTTCTGGGCTGGTGGAGCGTGTTATTATCTTTACCTCATTAAATGATGTCAGGTTAAGCTTTTTGGCGATGAACTTCTTGAGGTGGAGGACCGTGGCTTGTGCTGAACAGCGGATCCACTTGCGCTTCAGACCTCGAAGCTTGCTGCTGTTGCACTCCAAGCAGATGCTGACCTGAGGACACGCAAATGCAAAGCCGAAGATGAACATCCTCCTGTGTCAAACTGTGTCTTATCATCACAGAGTGTTTACAACAATCAATTAACACAAAACCCTGTTTACCAAAAGAAAATAAAGATTCTCCAAAAGTACGTGTGGCAATTTTCCGAGGGCTGGTTCAGTTAGCCTGACACTGGTGCTGACTTCCACTTCTCCCTTCACAGCACTTCTCAATGAACCAGTGTTGTCTGTTTGTCTTTGACTTATTGGCTTCTTTCATGCAGCCGAGTGTCGCCGTCATTGGCCCATGCACTTGTTTTTTCCCCCGAGGCAACACGGTGGGTGGTTTTGGCAGTCGATGGTTGCAGGAGTACAGGAGCACAGGAGAGGAGGACAGAAGCTTTCTGCTTCTTCATTTGTGGGTGTCCTGTCTCTTTTTATCTCTCTCTTTAGAGACAGGAAGAGCTAACGTTACCCTGGTTTCTGCTGAAACTTGGAAATCATCTCTGTCCTCGGATCAACACTGTACTATATCTGCCTTCCAGTAGTGCTGGCAATGAGAGAGGCTCGTAATGTGAAATAAAGGCCTCAGTGGTGGTCTGGACCCCACTGCAGTCTGCGAGGCTGCTTCATTACATTACAGTACATTAGTGACGTCTTTATAGAGCCAGAGAGTCATGCGCCAGCTA
This sequence comes from Toxotes lorentzi, assembly GCA_037833715.1. Taxonomy (NCBI): domain Eukaryota; kingdom Metazoa; phylum Chordata; class Actinopteri; family Toxotidae; genus Toxotes; species Toxotes lorentzi. The sequence goes on along the minus strand of JBBMJY010000002.1, from coordinate 21,842,633 downwards.
TACACACATGCAGACGTGACCGATGCAACAGTGAGGTATATCAAGAAAATATATGCCTTTTTGGCGCCATGCAGAGAAAACCTAATGCCATTTTACAGGCTCATTACAGGGTCCTGAGTGCTTGCAGAGGTCTTTCTATCCGTGCAGACTTAGCTCTGTCTGTGAGTAGTGAGTTTGAATCACTGATAAATCAGGCTCTGAGCGTTCACAGCTCGTTTAATAATTTAGAGCAAAGCTGCCCTCTCCAATTTCTCCGAAGTAGACTCCTTAAGCCCAAAATATCTGTAGTTGATATTGAATTTACACATTCTGTCCTCATCTCGCAGATCTTTGATCTCTGAAATTTGATGAGAGCTTGACCCTATTCTCACACTTTATACCTCATCTGGACATATGAACCTCTGAAATTCCACTGCTTCATGCTTTGCTGATAATGTGGCTTTCTCTGATTAATGGTGGCTTGTGTTGTAATTCTTTTTGCTGTTCTTTTATCTATTTATTTGGTGTGTCACTGCTTTCATTAGCTCTCTCTCTCTCTGGCAAAGCTTTTACACCCCAAGGTTATCTTCTGAAAGGTCGTCCAGCAGAGAGCAGGGAGGTGTGTGTTCTGGACGTCGGCCATGCGTGGCGGTTGGTCTGCCTCCTCTTACATCTGAGCCGCTTCTACGTCTTCAGTGAAGCCATAATAGGGATCAGTTGGCTTTCTGGGACAATCCTCTATCAGGACAGGTAATTTTAGCTCACAATATTGATTTATATTCTAATTAGAAATTGAGAGTTTATGGATTAAATAACACTACAGATTCGGAGAGAATGACTGAGGATAGTTCAGGAAATTAACTACCTGATAAATCAATTTATTCCTCCATTTTAATACAAGAAACTTAAAAAAAACCCAATATTATTGTAAACCAATCCTGCTTATTTATTTACAATAACGCCAAATCCCACAATGGAGTAACATAACCCAAGACAATAAAGGAAGGATACCTCAGTATAAACAATGTGGCAAAATCTCTGACAGTCAAAAGACGTGCTTCTTCCAAACTGCTTCTTCCTAATGAAGACAACCTGCAGCATTAGTTTGGGAAGTTAACAGTAAACATGGAACCTCTGCAGTCACAAAAAAATCTGATAATCATTAAGTGGTCTGCCGACAGAAAAAACACACAAGGTTCCCTCAGCAACCCTCTATAAATCTGTAATCTGGTATTCCTCAGCTCTCTCTCGCTCCCCTTGTCCATGATATCTGACATGACTGCATTCAGCTCACACAGACTGCCGTATTAGCTATTCTGAGCACATTCTGCATTCCTGCTGAATTTTCAAAGGGCAAGATCTTCACCCTCATCAGGGCAGCCTGCTTTCCCCACATGGCAGGAATGAGCTCCTCAATTGGAGACGATTGGCCTGTTCTTAAAATCTGCCTGCTGGCTTCTTTATGTCAAAAAACAACAGCTACAATGGTACAAAGACTATTTTCTTTAGCCTCTGCAACATGAAGGGAAGACTTTGTGTTCCTGATAGTGCCTGTCCAGCACAACAATCACTCCGCTCCCTCTGCATTATTAATATCGTTTTGCAGGGTTTGAGAATGTGCCAGAATACAAATGAAATCAAGAAAAGCCGATTTCCATGTTAAATGGCAGTGGTGTGGCTCTGTGGCGTCTGCCACTAAATGAATCCAAATCAAACAGCCACGAAACCAAAGACAAAAGAACCCAGTAACTGTAAAACAGAGTGGTGAATCACATGGGGCCACTTTTATAAAGGCAATAATTGAAATGCAGGTTTTTAGGGCAATTGTCCCAATAATTATCACCAGCAGCATTTTTACTCCTTTGTGCTTTTGGTCCTGACAGACTGCTTTGTAACCCGCAATTATTTTATCCAATTTGCTTCTTCAAATCTTTTTTTAAATGACAAACTAATCTGTATGGCTTCCAAAATGTTCTTATAACTGGTTTATTGTTAAAGGGTCGATTCACCTCAATTACATGTTGGAAAAAAAAAAAAACATATTCTCACTTATCGTTAGTGTTATATAACCATGCATAGTTGTGGTTTTATTTGCCCATGTTCTTAGATATCTGTCTCTGAGACGTCTGCCTCCATATGAATAAAATGAAGGATGTGACTATATTCGTGGTGCTCACAGAATTAAAAAGGGAGATCTAAAAAACAATCTACAGCAACATGTCTTGTCAGAAGCAATGTCCTTGTTACTGTGAAGAATCGTCGAACCTCACCGTCAAGAGCTTTTTAAAATCCAGGTTCAAGCAGGTATCTCGAAACCTGAGCAAATAAAATTTAAACTATCGACATGGTAAGAAACTAATAGAGCTACATGAGAATATTTTTTTTCTTCTAATTCTACCACATCTGTCTTTAACTCGGTGAAAGAGAGGCTGTCAATTAAAGAGACGACAGGAGAAGCATAATTTGCTGTCCATCAGGCTTACCTGCTCGTCGCTGCGGTGATAATCATTGTCCTCTTCTGGTTTCTCCTCTCCTGCCTCCTTATTGACCGTGTCCTCTGATTTAGCATCGCCTGTTCAGAAAACCAAAAGAGGGGACAAGTATTGAACAGCCATGTTCTCAATTCTGAATAAAAGTGTATATTTACCCCTGAGAGCGGAGCGCCATAAAAGCAAAAACTGATCACAGACATTTCTTTAGTGCACAGTTCTTGGACACTTTGTCTCAAACTGCATCAATCTGTTTCTGTTTTGTGCTGAAGTCAATCCACTATTCAAGCAGCGTGTTTCTCTCATCATGCTCATTAACTTAAGTCAAGAGGCTTGAGCTTAACTGACGTCCATGGTGGCGGGGAAACAGGCATGTTTGTCTCTCTGCAGTATTTACACAAAAAACCCTCCGTCATTCTCCATACATATTAGCCTACATGAGGGCTAGCATCAGCTCTGCCTTAATTGAGTTCATCTGGTTTTGCCATTTTTTCCTTTTGCAGGAAAATGGAGGAAGATATGGGGGTTTCAGAGACAACGGCAATCTTGGGCAAGTGAACATGAAGATAAAATGGGAAGAGAAAGAGATTTCTCACACTGCGCAACTGAGGGTAATGTGTTCAGAGTGGTGCAAGAAAGGTGAGGTAGAGCTTTTGTCGGGGGGCAGATAATTTACAGCAAAGCAAGGTTACACATTTTATAAATGTTGCTTCACCAATGTCCTTTGAAATCTAAAATCATCTTTAATTATTCCCTCTACAGAGCATCAGTATGCCTCAAACAAAATGCTGAGCAGCATCTTAAAACGCTTCACCCAAGTTGTTTCAACCATAAGAATTGGGTGTATTGTATCCAACAATTTTTGGGCCTATGATGGCAAGATGAATTAATTAATAGTAATTAAACTAACTACAGTAAAATGAGGAAAGGCAAGAAAGATTCAGATCTACACAGCTGTAGATTAGCCCTAAATCATTTAATCGTTTATAACTAAAATATAAAGTTCAGCTGTAAGTGAAACAAATAAGTATTTGAGTTTCTACAATGTGTTGTTGTTTCATTACTGAGACTCTACAGAAACCTCCTGCCTTAACCCAAATGAACCTGGTGCTTATGTGCACATAAACACAGTGGACAGAAACTTAAGCAACTTTTAAAATCCCATATGAAACCAAGTTGTCCAGAACAGGTGTGCTTATAAATATATATATATATATATATATATATATATATATTACTGTATGGATTTTCTTGTTGGCTGTGATATATATTTATATGTATATAT
>JBBMJY010000002.1:21608203-21838780 GCA_037833715.1 Toxotes lorentzi | reverse complement strand
ATCCCATATGAAACCAAGTTGTACAGAAAAGGGGTGCTTATAAATATATATATATATATATATATATATATATATGTTACTGTATGGATTTTCTTGTTGGCTGTGATATATATTTATATGTATATATATATATATATATATTACTGTATGGATTTTCTTGTTGGCTGTGATATTGTAGTATTGGATTTTTAGATATGAAACTTAGTCATCAGAGTCAAAATTGCGGTGCAGTGACAAAATTGCTGCACAAATAGGTATTGCTTTTCTGTAACCTTTACAAACACAGAAATTCAGTCTACTCTTCCTGGATTCAGTGGCTGTAATAACGTGGTGTGTGGACAGTTTACTGCTCAGACTGTAGATGGGATTGTGTTCACCCCTCTGTGACCATTTTCCGTTTGGGCTAACTGTCACCAATTCCACCGAGCATTAACAGGAGAGGTCTGAGTTTGCTCTGATGTTTCTGTGGTGATTGTCTCCAGAGTCGGCCTCGCTGACCGCTTATCAAGAGGCGCTTGCTCTTATTGTTATGTCTCACCTTCAAACAACCCCCGAGTGTCTCAGTGACTGTAAACAGACATGAAGACCTGGTTTGTGACCTGGTTTTGAGGAGGAGGCAACAGGTAATGGGATGATTGCTTGGCTCTGAGGATTTAGAAAACCGAGCAGCCAAGTTTCTTTTTGTTTAACAGTCTACTATGGCTAGAAAACAGTCTACTGGCTGAGGGGCTTGTGATTTATGGGATCTCTCACATACAATCAAATCACAAAGATGTGTACAATAACAATTTCAAAGCAGTGACGCTGCTTTGGGAATGAGATGGAGTAAACCAGCTGATTGTGTGTTAGTGTGTGGGAGTTTATATTGTCATAAAAGAGAAAAGTGCACTCAGCAGACTAATCATGGCCCCATATCCCTCCATTTTCTTGCATCAAGTGCTCAGGAAACCAGGCAATTTAGAGAAAATGAGTCTGTTGTGTGGTGCTGGAAACCACGTTTTTGTTTTGCAGGTGTCAAATGGTGCTTACAAGAAAATTCATAGTATACACACTTAAAAGCAAAGCGAATAGAGCCTAAATTTACATCATGTGTGCTTCAAATAGTGCAATGGGTCTACGGTGCATGCCATGGTATTTTTCCCCTCTGTGAGTAACATGAAATACTCCATCATCAAACAGTCACCAACAATTTTGTCGTTTGTTCTTTTGCAAATGAATTCCAATGGCGACACTGAATCATAGCAAAACAGTAATATCAAAATGTTTACAGACACTTTTCAAACTACTCCTGGACAAAAACCAGTTTCCACTTCAGTGACGTGCTGGTCAATGAGCCTCCAAATGACATTTGATTTTCAACAGTTTTTCTTGTGTCAAAAATCCAAAAATGTTTTCATCACTACCCAAAGCTAGAGACATCACATTCACTTCGCACACTGAACACAAATGATGTTTGAATGCAATTCATGACTTCCTGGGTTTCTATTTTTGTTGACATCTGTGCAAATGATCCTTAAGATGTGTTCGTGTATGAACATGAACGTGTGTTTTTTGCATGTGTATGTGTGTACGCGCTGTAGCTAAACCTGACTTCAAGCAATGAGGCACAGGAAGCCGGAGAGCAGTTCCACTTCCATTTGAGCCTTAATTACCAAAATCAGAGAGGGGGATTAAGCGAGCGATTAGGCCTGCCAGCATGACAGCCCTCTGGGCACACATTTACACCAGCCCTCAGAAACAAACTGGTTTGGAAAAACCGTTGTGCACAAGAGGCAGACCAGGGACTCTTTCTGACTGGCTAAATTGCCTTCATCTCTACTGCTTAATGGCTTCTACTATTACTCGTGGTCATGCTTCTAATGTTACTCATTATGGGTTGGGGGCTTCGTTCCTTATACAGTACAATGAGAAGAGCAAGACACTCGTGCTGCTGAGGTGAAAACAGTTTTAGCAGTTTGATGGGCAGCAAAGCAGCACATTTACAGAGTTCAGACCAAAGTGTAAGAACGTACTGTTTTTCCATGTGCACATGTTTGTTTTAATTGTGCCGAGCCCTGAGCACGTGTGTCACAGCCTGCAGCCAACCACCCTGATCTACACTACTATGGCGCTGCTTGGTGGCAGGGCTGATTAGAGCCAACCCGTGACCGTCTCCTCCATCAAACCAAAGCCATGTTTTGCACTAACTGATGCGTTGCTGAACGTACCATTGCGCTGATCTAGATGAGTCTTCATGTTGCAAAGCTCCCCTTTAATGTCTCCAGGCACCTCCATCCCTAACTTCTGATAGAACTCCCTCTGCTTCTTTATCTCCGCTGCACAAGAGGAGAAGAAACAGACAAATTCAGAAAGGGCACTGATAGTGTGTGAGTGTGTGTGTGTGTGTGTACTGAAACCTGCATCATTCTTTGCGCTCCAGCAATGACAGCAAGAATGTTTCATTAAAATATAAGCATTTTTCAGCTATGCCAAGCCAATTTGTCAACACCTGCAGACACTGATATCGGACATAAGTAAGGCACAGTGAAAGTTAAAGTTTTAAGGTTATTAGATGATAATCCATGACACTTACCCTCTTGAAGTCCCGGCACCAACTTGTAGACAATGTCTTGCATTGTTCTGTCATGGCTAAAAGGAACCATAAAATAATTAGTTACCTTATTAGTTCATTGAAGAAATAATCCCTCTTGGGTTAAACCACAAGACACAGGCAACATGGGATGAGGGGCTGCAACTAGACAAAGTCAAAGAGGCTGGGAACCACTGATATAGAGTACAACTGTGGGCATCTCAAACACTGAACACCTCATCTTAAGATGTCATTTATGGGGAAAAGTTCAATTTGTTCTAACAGACTGAAAAATCCAAGTAACACCAGCTCTCAGAGGCTGGAGCGCAGCATATGCTCTGTCAGTCAGTGTTAAATACTCTTCCTCTGGTAGGCAGTGCAGGTGACACAGCTGCAGAGTGTGGGCTCGTGTCAGCCATCACCATGAGGGTGCGTTTTGACAACCAGCTGTGGCAGCAAGCTAACAGACACGACACGTTGAGTTTGTTACAACGTTGTGGAGGAAAAACCACAGAAAACGTGGCATGTTTGTCTTCCCTGCTGTCCGCTGGGAGAGTCACTAGACGTCCAAAAGGCAGCAAAACACTGACCCCTGTTGGACAGGGCAGGTATTACATCCTCACAGTCAAGTGCGGTACCGAGATCTGCTGTGTAGCAGTGTGACAAACACGCAGGAGGTATTTCATCTGGCTTGGGGATTCTTCCTTGTTGGACACAGCACAACAGTTTTTAATCTCAATATGACTTTTAACAAGTTAAATAAATGTTTAATGTAAAAAAGAATTGTAAGACAAAGGTTACTAGAAGGGCCTGGCAAAGAAGGAGGACATTTTGTGTGTTTGAAGGTGAATATTCATCAGGCATCAATGCACACAAAAACTACATGCAACTACAGAAGAGAAATTACTTTTTTCTATTAATGTATTTTCACCCTGGTTTCTAAGGAAATTGTGTTTATCATAACAAAGTGGGTTTAAATCTCACGATTCATTTACTGCCTCTCTAAACTTTCTGATCTCTACTGTATACTTTAAGGCCCTTTAAGGGCATAATTAAAATTAAATTAATACTAATTTGTATACCATATTTGGAAGAAAATAAAATAAATATCAGCAACATAAGCCGATTCCCTCCCTAGAGTTAAAAAACAGCAGAAAATTCTTTGAGCATTTTGAAAGTTATGCTGAGTGTAATTATGAATTGTGATGGTGTTACTATCATAACCAGAATCATTTCAAGTATGTGAAAATAAAGTGGATTAAAGGCATCAAGGAAAGCCACACTTGACAGTACAAGTGGCAGGATTAGTTCTGTCGAGCTAATCCTCTGTGAGGAGATGTCTGAGTGTGAATTTTGAGTTCAATCTCAAACATCAACTTTGATCAATCTTCCTGATGAGCAGAGGGGAATTATCCGTCATCTGTTCAGCATTTTGCCTTCAAAAATCACTTGTGATGTTCCCCCATCAACTCCAATTTCTTGCACACAATGAGGGGAAAAAAAAAACAGCTGAGCAAAAGAGCTAATGTGTTTGAAATGGAGCATTTCCTGCAAAACAATGAGTCTGCAGTGAGCACAGTTTAGGCGGTAATGACTAAATTGCGGGTACACATTAAGTTTGTGTGTTGTATTAATCAGACATTAATGCGTGAGCGCTCAGAGGGGCACGCCATCCCTCACAGAGAGGGCTTTAGTCTGGCAGAGTGAACTCCCCAAAACAACAATCAAAAGACCTGACTTACAAAATACGAGCGCATCACTTTAACCTGAGGAGTGAATCAGTACACGGAGCTCATTGCTCAGTTATTTTGAGGGGAAGGTGCAGATTTTTTCAAACTGTTTTCATGTTTTGTTTAGTTTTTTTTTTCTTTTGCATTTTGCAGTTGGGGCTGATCAGTCATATTGTGTGCTAACACTACCAGCAGTGGGGACCAGCAGTCAGTAGTTATGGAAACTGTGCTCAGTATATTTGCACTATGACATATGTTAGTATCATCATCATCATTACTGTTGTTATTATTATTATTATTATCTAATTTACATCTGGCATAGTACAGTAATATATTCAGTTTTACTTGAAAATATGGTACATTACAGAAGCTAAAGCTGCTGTTTCACTCGGCTTCGTTGGTGCTGTCAGGGCGTAAAATGTTATTTAGTACATTCACAAGACTACTGTTGTTACAAAAGTCTGAATAGGAAAGAAAAGACAATAGCATTGCCTATAGGCTGATATTAATGTTAATCGATCAGTCTATTTCACTTTAACTAAGAGATCTATTAACAAACATTAGGCCAGGAGAGACCTGGCCAAAAAGGCAGTATGCAGTATATGGTTTGCCAACACATGATCCAGTAGAGTTTTTTATTATTGTTAGTGTTTTGAATATATCACCTTTTTTCACTGCATACTGTACATATTTTTAGTTCACGTGGGAAACTGAATTCTAAATGAGCCCGGGTTATAAATGCTGTTGTTCATAGCACTAATCTATTCAGTGAATCTCCGTGCGTTTCCTGTAAAAACCCACAGAAATAGAGACCACCCACAGCTGAGCAGCCACGGAGGTCCAGGGTCTTTTTTTTCTGCAGAAGAGTAAAAAATAAAATGGAAAAATACCAGCAGCACTTTGCTCCTTGGTAGTTTATTCTTTACTGGCAGTGCACGGTTGATGCCCCCAGAGGCAGTGAGCAGCTCTTTGCACACTGATGGAGCACAATCAACATGTCAGCGCGTGTGTGTGTGTGTGTGTGTGTCTGTGTACTAAATGTCTGGGTGTGGGTGAAGGATTCAGAAACCTAGAGAGAGGAGGGGGGCACTGTTGTGGTGGAGCATGTAGCTGAAAAACAGCAACTCACTGTGTGTGTGGGGGTGGTGTGGGTGGTGTGTGTTGCGTGTTTGTGTGTTTGTACGCGTGCGTGTGTCTGCAGTGGTTCGCTCACTCACCCGATGTACTGCAGTGGATGGCTCTGATGAATAACAATCCTACACGTGGGGCACGTGTTGTTTTCCTCCAGATACTTCACTAGGCAACTTCTACAGACTGGAGACAAACACACACACGCAGACACACACATAGACACACACACACACACACACAGGGGATATATGGTCACTCTCCAAGCTACACATGCATAAATCAAGCCTCTGGCTAACAATCTGTTTATTAAGTAGGTTTTCAGACACCTGTTTTAAAAATGACAAATGTTTCACTTTGTCAGTGCAGTTGTTGTAAAACTCTGTGACTAAATGATCCTGATAATCTTCTGTTTACTCTGATTACAATCACGCTTGATGACTTGAGGAATGAAGTCTACCATGAATCACACATCTTAAAACCAGTGTCTCATCTCAGAGTATGTCCAGGTTAAACTGTGTAAAATTCATAAAAGCATCTTTCTCTCTCCGTTTTCAGGCCCCTCTCGGGCCCCCTGGACTCATTTTCACACCAAGACTGCATTTAAAATTTTAAAAGCTTAATGTAGACGTAGTCTAAGTTTCAGCTGCAAACTTTATGATCTGCTAGATCCTGACCGATGAGTCAGCTGGCTGATATTAGCTTGTTACAGTGATTTATCACATTTGCGTATTTTGATAAAAATAATAAATTGCAGCACAGAAATGCTAAAGTTGCTGTATATGTGAGACAACTGTGTCTCCAATACCCAGTCTGTCCACCAGAAAGCACTGGCAAGTTTAGTTTTTACACAGGAAAATGTCTTGAGAACAGTTCTTTAATAACCACATTTAAGAGCCCTTATCAAAAGCGTCTGTTTGTGTTCAACATGGTTCAATGTATTTAAGAGATTATAAAATTCTCATTTATTAGTATCAGCCTGTAAAAGTCTCTATCAGTCAAGCTCCTCTTGAGTGTCCATGATTGAAGAGTTAATTGTTATTCCACAGCTGTACTGAGCAGCTGAATCATGAAACTGTGAACGCTTCCATTAGAATCGGTTTCCTCGTGATGTCTGTTCATCATTTCTTGAATCAGATACATTTGTTCGTTAGAATAATTATATAAAATAGAAAAGCAGCAAATGCTCATGTTTGAGAGGCTGGAAGCATGTTTGTTATTTTTCCCTGACAAATGACATTTAATGATAATTGCACATCAAAGTCATTGTGGATTCATTTTCTGTGATGAGTTAATCTGTTAACCAGCCCATCGTTTCTGTAGCACAGGCTGCTCAGTGAAAGAAATAAAATAATTAGAGGTGTAGCTATGCTGTAAAACCAAATATATGCTGATGTTGAAAGGAACACAAAGAAAATTTGACACCTGCAATAACACAGTGACATCTGATGAATACGCTGAGCCTGTGAAAGATGTTTATACTTCTATCTCTCCTCCGAAGCCCTTCATGTGCACAGTAAGATGTACTGTGTGAACCACCACCAATTCACTGCACATGATTCTCCATCAAATCTATTTCCACCCGACATTTTTTTATTGGCGTCTCTGATGTGATATGACTCTGCCTCAGCTCTCCAGAGGTGGAGCCCCTTTTTCAAAGAGACAGGGAGAATCAGATGGTTTACAGCGAGCTGAGCAGCTCCCATCTGTGGTAGAAGAGCTCCCTCGAGTGGACAGACAAGGTATTACACTGTCTGGGTTCATCCCACATTATGATACAGAGTTGAATGAATGAAATGGTTTTTTATTTAAGTGTCATGCCCTCGTGGTATGATTAGACACCTCCACATCAAAGATTAACACTAGACCAGTTTCTTTCCCCAAAGAAATAAGTTCCTGCAGGTTGAGTGGATGTTCACCATCACCATCTGTTTTTGTTCCTCAACTCCCATAATTCCTTATATAAGATGCTAACAATTATTTTGGTCGTTATGAATCATTCATTTCCATCATCTCGGTCACATCCTTTATATCACTAAACAAAATGACAAGAAGTTTCCAGTTCCAAAGGCCAGTTCCAGAAGCCATTTTCAATTTCTCCTAAATCACACACAAATTCAACTTCCTCCTTCCAGCTCCTGTTTGGGCACAAATAGATTTTCTTCTTCTTCAAACCCATATTTACAACACATATTTGACATCTGTTAATCAAGGCCCATTTTACTGTATGCTGTATTGTATATAACCATATCAATAAACCTATTTCATGGCCTGGCAGGATCACAGGGTTTCCACCCCATATCTCCTGTGATTGTCAGAATTACAGAAAATCTTTGACCAAAAAATACCTGATGGTGTGACTGTAACCATGTCTGACAGAATTTAAATATACAGAAAAGTTTCATTCTGCTCCAGGAGAAACCGGAGCGGCTGATTGGTCCACTCTACAGTTTGCTTGGAATTTCTCACCGACCCAAATGTCGAATGCAACATGTCGAGTTCGATTAAACTCCTCGAACCACAGCGGCAGTGAGATTGCCCTCAGGCTCAAAAAATCCACAGACCACTTTCATTATTCTGCAGTGCCAGATAATTATGATTTCACAACAACAACCTCAAACTATCAGCCGTGTACAAACCACCAGCATTTGGCTTGATGTCAGTATACTGTTAACTCTGCCCGCTAACGACTCACCCAGATCTCATACGAGCATTTAAGGGCACTTAAGGTTGCAAATAAGGTAATCGGCCTGAACTCAGTGACCCTCAAGCATTACAAAACAGTTAATTCAAGGTCGTTCTACTTCCTTTTCACTTCAGCAGGCAGTGAAACAGAAGCCAACATATAATGCAGTAGGCTTTGTCCGTAGAGGCACCATGCTCCTGCTCATCAGTGTCCAGCACAACCTGACCAAGCACATGCTTTCAGAAATACTGAGGCAGCAGGACATGTGAGGCCATGTTGGTTACACAGGAAATATCTGGCTGGATGGTTGAGGAATCTGAGAGGAAGCTCTGCCCTAAAACTTGTTGTGCAAGAGCAATGAAAAATGCCAGGCAGACCTCAGATGTTTGACAGCTGTATTTTGTGCACTCACTTTTACATTTTCTGCAACGTAACATTTTGAAAAACCACACTGTTTTTTTCCAATGGAAAACAATCAAAAAAAAGGAACCAACATAATTTTGGACCCTGTTTTTGAAGCCATGTGAACTAACTGGTTCGGTTCTGCTTTTTTTTTTTTTTCCAGCTGAGAAACACTGAAAAATCTCTGACATCACACCTCAACTACTGTACAACTATAATGCCTTTTTCACAGCCTGTTGCTCCTCTAGAACCGAGTCCAAAGCAAAATCATCAGACAAAATCTTAAAGATCCAAATTCTTTGGCTTTTTCTTGGTGTTAAACCTTCACATTTTGCGGTCCGTGTCCAAACTAAACCTCATTTATTTCCTCTTTGTCTTTTCTCCCTTCTACAAAACACTTCTGTTTTTTTAAACCATAACATTAACTTACTTACTCACATTTAAGAATGATCAGAAACCAAAGCACAGAGCGACTCTGAGTCCAATTGTTAGACAGTCTTCAATTTCTTGCTCTCTAATGAAAATTCCCAAACAAATTGGCTTTTTATTCAACTGTCCAAACACATCAAAAATACTTTTAACTGTTAATTATGCTCATATTCCAAATAATGTTAAAGCACAGTTTCAGAAAACAGACCCATGTGGTCTTTATGATTTTTAGTTTTTGAACTGCTACAACTAAAGAACAGTGTGAGTCTATTTTTTTTTTCTCTGTGCGTTTGAAGAACCTTGGATTTAGTAGCAGCTAAATCATATTTAAAATTGATGTTTCATGGACACAGCAACGACTACACAAACTCAGTGTGTGTATCTTATCTGGTTGTTTTCCACATGGCTGGTCAACAATGTCATACAGCGACCAGGACAATCTGTTAAAGGAGGAGCTACACTGCAGATTTAATGTTTGTTTTCTGTCCTCTATTGTCGTGTCAGCAGAAAACTGATGAAGATCTGATATATTTCGGAAACAGGTTTACAACTCTGTTATAAATAAACTACAGGTAGTTTCACTCCAGTTCTTCTATCAGATAACAGTTAACTGACATAAGTCAAATTCTTTCAGTGGATTAGAACAGTGCAAAGAAGCTGCTTCCAGATGAGATGGCATCTGAACCTTCAAAACAAACCGATTAAAATCTGATGTCCAAGTCCACACTGTCCATCCTCTGCTGAGCACTGAAGGCTAAGTCAGACCACCCATACAGAGAGAACATGTTGGACAAACCCTCTTTAGTTTTTTTTTTTCACATTTACGATTTAATTTTATTTAATCATAAGTTTTGCAGGAGACTTACAGGAAGGATCTGTTTCATTCTGCAAAATAAGGAGTTCAAAACAGTCAATATTATATGCAGTGTAAATATCCTAAACTTAATATAATGGTAGAACAGTAGTCATCTGCTTTTGTCCCTGAAACTGTATGAAAATAACTGTGACGCCTAATTATTCAAGTTAAATTTACCGAGACTGCACTCATACATAAACATGTACAAAAAGAACTAATTACACCAAATAAATCATGACTGAAAATCAACAACAAAGAGGGATTAATCTGACTGAAGGGTTGTGAATGATAAAAAACACTTCATTAATATATTTTTTTACCCTGTTACGGGTGTTTGTGCAACTGTTAACAGATTTTATAAAATTCATCAGGATAAAAAAAAAAACGCAAACGTTAATTAATATGTTTTTTGAGGATGTATCTTAATGAGAACACTTCAAAATGAAGGGAAACATCAAATCCTACACTACACTACTGTAGAGCACAGCCAGCCTGGTTTACTGACAGATCAGGGACTTCACACTGAATAAACAAGAAACTAACGAGACAGAGGCAAGAAGAGAACTGACAACAAGGCAGAAAAACAGAGCTGAACAAGTGAGAATATTTCAGAGCACACGGAAAGACAGAGCTGTGTGAGGAGGGACCTACAGGTGTGTAAGCACTCGGTGACGGTGGTGGCGTCGATCAGGTAGCCCTCACACAGACGACATGTGATGTGGGCGTTGATGTGACACAGCTTTATCTTCCTCGTCAGCATGTCGGGGTTCTGGGGATGAAGAAGGGAAAAAAATCAAGGATTATAGATATATTATATATAGATATATATATTATAGACAAGTCACAGTAAAAATTCCAAACATCCATTTTTCTTCAGTTTGTTTTCACTAAGAGTAAAACTCTGCAGCCGCTGCAGAGGATGATTCAGGTCTGAGAATTCAGTTTTTGTTCCTAATAATTAGGAATATTTCCTAATTATCAGGAAATCTGAAAACATTTTCCAACATTAAATTTGAGTAAAGGGAAATAAAAAGATTTCAAAGACCATCAACTATTTTTTTTATTTGCCCTCAGATACTGGAATGAAATATTAGTTATGCTCATCCTTTATTAAACTGTTGTTAATCTGCAAATTGTTGTCTCTGTTCTGACATTATTCTAAGAAAACTGTGGAAGGTCACTGGTTCAGTGGTTCACTCTGACTGGGAGGCAGACTGACATTCAGGTAGAGGTGGAGATGGAACCATGTCACCAAAAGGTTGCAGGTCAAACCTCTGAAAAGCTGAATGTGTCCTACTGAAATCTGCAGACCACTGCACCACTTCCTGCTCACTCACTGCTGCATGCTCCACAACTACAGCTGAAAGACTGAAGTCTAAGTTGCATAACATCACAGATGAGCAAATAAAGCAAGTTTCTTCAAACACAGTGCCATAATGAGCAGGTTGCAACATGTGGAGAGAAGGGGTGTAAAACAAATCTTAAATTCTGTAATGGTTGTTACTTGTACCTGAAATTAATTTAGCTAAACTTTTAGCCGAGATCCTGCAGTTTCAGTTCTGCTGGTCCAGAACTGCGGGTCGACACAAAATGAATCAACATCTATTTTTGATTCATCTTTTCAGTAATTTGTCAAACAAAAATGTCAAATCTTCTCTTGTTCTAGCTTTGATGCTTTTCTCTGAATAAACTGAATATGTGTTTGTCCATCAAAGACTCTGTGATGGACATTTTGTCTCTATTTCCTGGCATTTTAATCGCTCGTTGACTAGAGGATTAAACAAGAAAATAAACTGCAGATTGACCAATAATTAATATAATTGTAACTTGCAGCCCTATGTGAGTGCACATCTACAGGTAAGGACTGTTACAGCTCCATTTTTCTTTGTTTTTTTTGTACCTTCTGTTATTGTGTGCATGTGTTTTAGTCTGATATTATTTGAGAGAGGGGTTGATAAGCCAGTTCCATTTTCATTCTAATACATTCAGGCAGAATTATAATGGAAAAAAAACACATGTAAAATATATCTTCAGTTATATGAAGGTAAGTCATGCACACCTCTATAATGGACCACATGCAGCATCAACCATTCCATAAAAGCCACAGCAGCAGTAATAAGAGCCATAATCATAACATGGAACACTATGTTGACTATCACTGCAGCTTTTTATGTCAGCTAACACAGCTTCATTGTTTTCTATGCCTGCTCTCAGTGCACCCTGGAAGCTACTTAGCTATCATTCCTGCTTTTCTGCCAACCACCACCACTGCATCTCCTGTGCTTTCATCCCTCTAGTTTCTCTGTGCCTCTTTGAAGAAAACCTTTAAGAGTCTGCTGCAGCACTGTTGTATCAGTGCTGTGCTCTTTATTCTGACTCTTACCTAAGACAAAATCACTGATGAGGCAGGTAGCAGTCGTTTACTGTGGCAGTGACGGCTCATTGCCAGTTTTAAACCACAGGTGGAGACCGTGAGCTGCGCTACAGCGAGTCTTCAGTTCAACATGTACCTGCTCGATCATGATCTGACATGCAGAGCTCAGCTGGTGATTCATGCTTTAAAAGATGTACATGACACTGACTGTGGAGATTTGCTTTACAGAACTGACTAACTGTTGTTTCACCCTGTGAACAGCATCATCAACGAGTCAGTGGGGGTCTGCTCGGTTCTCACAGAGCTGAGCAAACGGAGACACTCAGCTGCTGAGTGGACGGTGAAGATGTCACCTTGTACAGTGGGAAAGTAAAACAGTAATTTTATATATATTTTCTGTCATTTTATAGACTTACAGAGATTAATCAAAAAATAATTGTCAGATTAACTGATAATGACAATAACAGGCCTTCATATACTCACATACAGACATGTATGTTACCAGAAAATACAAACTAACAATGGAGGAATCACTGCAAGGAGGAGACACTGCTGACATTTTGCTCCAGAAATTTTACGACCAGATCAGGGGCCCCAACCCCTCACCAGCCCTGAAGTCTCCAGGTTTACCTGATGACAATCAGTTTGTGTATGATAATCATTAGTTTGTTATTGTTCTCATAATTAACACCAGAGAGCTGCTGACGGGCTAACTGACAGGCAAGTGGTTGGTGGTAATTTAATTACTTGCATATTTGTATGTTGATCCTATACTCACCACTGAAACACATTATAAACTGACATGGGGGGACTTTGAGGCAGCACCTGCTTTATTAGCTAATCTTGAGAAACATTTGTGCTTTAGACTCCAATTAATTATTGTTTTCATTATCGATTAAACATTTTCTCAATTAAATAGGAGACGAAGAAAGGAAATGAGAAATTCAAAGAGAAAGACGTTTTTCTTGATGAAATTATATTCTGTCTGTCTGTCTAGTTCATTTATCAATAGGATGCAATTAAAATACAGCAGCTATTATATCTGTGTCCCCCACGGAGACGACACATAAACCAGGTTTCTTGTGGAGTGAACACCCTGTGACTGACTGACCAGCTCAGTTTGTCGACAATGTGCGACAGGCTGACTAATCAAAAGACCACGACAGCAGACAGAAGCAGCCAAATGATCAGATGTGAAATTACACTCCGCTTCCATTCAGATAATGCCTGGTTGCGGCTGGTGAATAAGACACCGAGGCAGCTTACATCCATCATTTAGAGGCTCCAACCTGTTGTGAAACCCTGGCTGACTGCTAAAGGCTGCACAAGCATCGAGACACTGAGGCAGATATGAAGAGGACAAAGACACCACATGATCTTTAACTCTGCAGAAGGACGAGATTCAAATCTTCAAAATGTCGGCTTTTCGGGAACTACGAAAAAAATTTGGTTTGATTTTCATAAACCCGAGATGTCAAGGACAGAGTTAAGTCTTTGTTTATCACATTTTAAAGTATTTTTTCAAGCAAACAAATATTTCACATAAAAAAATAAATAAATGAATCTCTGGGTTTTGAAGAGGTGTTGCTTTGAGCTTCAGGAAATTGTGATGGGGTCTTTATCATATATTTGCTGAATATTCTTTACCGTTTTGGGCGGTTTTTTTTTTTAATCAATTAACTACAACTACATTGAGAAAATAATCACGAGAATAATAACAATAAGCAGCTGTTGTCAGATTATTTTCTTAACCCTCAGAGGGAGAGAAAATTCTTTGCTGATGTTCACTCCTGAGAAGACCTTTGCTACCAGTCATGCCTGACAGTGAGCACCGGTGGACAAAGTGTTGACTCATGTCCATTAAATGTGGGTAACACAGTTTCCTTTCATATTTGAGGCTACGAAAGCACCAAAAGCAGCTCTGTGGGACAAGAGGTAACCGAACAGCCGAACACGTTCTTACCCCTAATACCGCCATGCGTCGACTGTGGATGGTGCAGCGGCCACGTCTCTTCCTGCGGTTGTGCGGCCGACAGTGTTAGCTCCTCATCATGGAGAGCCTCTCATTGGAGCCTAAAGAGGAGAGGGGACAAAGTAAGAAATCTGTGCTGGAAATCAGGACTTAACAACACAGTGGCAGTGAGGTCGGAAAGCAAGCAATTTCTCACAATGTCGAACAATTCATTTAAATAAGATCTTTCATTTGGATTGGTTTTTGAGAAACAAAGAAAAGAAAGCTGCCTACAGTGAGTCAAACTACTGGAAAGGCACAATACTTCACAGTACCACCCACACTGTTTGATTGACAGGCCAAATACCACAGCAATGACTGCCTGGCAAGAGAGGACAAACAAACTGATGAGGACTTCATGTATCACCACTTCAACACAGAAGTTACACAAGCGTTCCTGAAAGTTGTAGTCGTCCTCCACAGAGGGCAACAGATTTCCGTCTCTCAGCCGGGCGGCGCTGACTCGTCGCACCATCATCTGGGTGAGTCACCACTTAATTGTAGGAGTTGGATCGCTCCAGTCACGATGGGAGAGGGAATGCCAGGTGAACACCCACCACTGTTTCATCCTACTCCAGATTCACATACACAGTTAAACAGAAAGGGAAAAAAATGAAATCACAGAAATCCAGGTCTCTGGTGACGACGGTAAGGTCTGCCTCTGTCTGCCCATCAGACCGTGAAATTAGCCCAGTTAGTCGACAGACGTGAAATGTGGCGGGGGTTGCTGAGGACACACACTGTACCGCTGCCTATTAGAGCCGTCACGCACTGATGAGCTTCACACAGATGTTATTGTCACATGACTCCGGGCAGCTCCTCTGTGATGTAGTGTATTGTATTTGTGCGTCAGTGGGGTTGAGTTTAGGTCACGTTCACACCGAGCACGTTCAAAACACCTGTTTTAGACTCAGGAGCCTTTCCTCCTTTTGTTTGGTTTGCTTAGACAGGTGTGAGAACAAAAACTGTCTGCAGTGAAAACGCGAAACTGTTGAGGGTTTGACAGTGCAAGAAAAAAAAAAGAAAACCAGACGCTGACATCTGCTTTCAAGCAGTTATTTAGCATTGAAAAGCTCAACATGTCAGCAACTGCAAATGTGGAATGAAAATGAGGCGGAATACCTCATGAAATGAGCACATTTTCGAGAAGAACATCTCATTTCAAAGCAATGGCCATTGATCTGCTGCTAAAACTGCTTCTGCTCTTCTGGTTCTGGGCTTTCCATCAGAATCTGGAACCTGGCTGACGCTGGGCGATAACGTCTGGCTCGCAGTGGGACTAATTCTTGCAGCACTAGTCCACACACTTTTGGACCACGTAGTGTATTTATGAGCCTGTGTGAATTTAGTTTGAAAGCTCTAGTTCACAGTATGACTCTAAAACAGTCTAATTGACTGTTGTGGTGGTAAAGCTAAATCACTTTGTCCTTTGGACACTTTGTAAAAGACAAAATGAAACCTTTAAATAATACCTTTAGACAATCAGACTGCACATGTCTTCTTTTGAAAAAGATATTGTTCTATGCAGCAGTGGTGGTGCTTCTGAACCACTGGAGGCGGTGTATGTATAAAAGATAAAAGCACCTCTGAGTTCAGTTCTGTTCTAAACTGAGGCTGCTGCATTCAGGGTCATTTGAGGCTACCAGTGACATGAAAGCCAGCAAAGTACAAAGACAGCCTACATCCGCCACAAAGGAGAGCACGCGTTCACCATCACACTTCAAATTCTTCTATCAGTCAGATATTAAGGATATTACGGAATTCCCAGGGGCCAAGTAACTGCAACGTATCAGGGTCAAATCTGGCTGGGGACACTCATTACATGTCACATCTCTGGTCCAGTTTCCATCCAAATGTAACGTAAATTTCAACACACAATCACAATCAGAAAAAGAAAATGTGATGGAAATATGGCATTTCAGTGGACTTTTAATTCATGTGCTTCATATATGTCAGATTTAATCCCGCTGCATTTTATTTCATTATGTTTTTATCAATATCAGACTTTTCTGCCTCAGCCAAGCGTAAAAACATTTACATTTACAGTTTCCGTTATGTGCAAATAAATAATTTTGAATAAAACCAGGTGGATGGAAACGCATTTTCTATCTCCACTCATTTCCTGTTTCTCTTAACTGTCAACAGTCAAAATAAAAAATGCTTACAAATTCTAAAACATAACCTTTAAAAAGGGATATCAGGACAAAACAACAAATTTCAATGTTGTGAAAGTGTACTAGTTCTGCTGTAAAATGGGGGAATGATCCATTTTATAGCTTAAAGAACATATAAACACACAAATACTAGCTTTAACTTAGCAGTAACTAAAGTCATCTCTCATATTAATGTGTGAACAAGTTGCTGAAATTCTGTGACTGCTTAGCAACCAGAAGCTTATTTACACTATATATTTACCAGAATCATCTAAGGCCACATGTTATTTCCACATATCCACAAGACCAAACAAAGCACAGGCTGAGGCCGAGAAGCAGAAACATATGATAAATGGTATTTTGGCTGTTTGGGGTTTTGTGGTTTGCAGGGTCACGGTGTCCGTGGCCTTTTGGAGACAAATGTAGAATCAACCTTCATTACTGTTTTTATTGCTCAGTCCTATTTCTGCTTTCTCTTCCCTCTTTAATGATTCCACACAAGTTTCAGCAGAATGTTGTATATTTATCTTGACGGCAACAGAGACATTTGCGCACAGCTGCAAAAGTACTGCACAATGCGTCACAGTCATCTACACAGTTTGATTTTTTTTTTACTGAAATCTGTTTTTCCAATTCCAATTTACTGAAACCAATGTTGTGATTAAAGCTATGAAATGAGACTTCATTAAAACATTTACAGAAATACAATTCTACTATCATGACATGACATTCATTTTTTGACCAATCAATTACTCATTTGGTCTATACAATATCAGGAAGCAGTGGAAAATGTCAGGACCATGTCTTCACATGTCCTGAACTAGCAACCATTCATATCATTACACCACAATACAAACTAAGAATCCACAGAGAGTACAATTTAAACCTCCCTGTACACTAAGGAAGTATATTAAACAAAGCAAAAGATAAAAATAAAGTGAAAACATCAGATGAAAGTGAAACTAGCACCTGATTCGTGGACCTGCTCCCATTCTGTAGGTTTTTTTTTCTTCCTTTTTTGTCATGCTGCAGTGATTCACGATGAGAGACTGTGGAGATCATCATCCTCCCACTGAAACCTGTCGAGCAGCAGCGGCTTCCCACAAAACCCACAGACAGACTCATTCACATTCACACCACCAACACCTTCAGAAACCAGTCGCTCTGGTTTTATCAATCATGTTCTACAACCAGAGAAACACCTGAAAAACCCTGGTCACTGCTGACTTATCTCCCTGTTTGTACGTAAATATAAAGAGGCTATGGCTGTAGATAAACACTGGTGTGTCCTAATTTTGTGCCAAATTTTAGTTGATGAATATTTAGATCTTAACAGCTAACTCTTCATCAGGTAACGTGTGTCAGAGTTGTGGCTTCCTCATCCTCTAACCCTGTGGTTCCCAACCTGGGGACAGGGGACAGTGATCTGCATAAGGAAGCTGTTGTTCTGTCAAAACACTGGGTGTGATTTCACTACAATCAGTTTGTTCTGATCCAGTTTATATCAAAATATATATTTTTAAATCCACTTGAAATGAAATATGTTCCTTGTTGCATCTCAGGACTGTGGCTTGAATCCACACCTTCATAACTGTCACTCTAGGTAAGAGGATCAGCTTAATGCCAAAAAAGTAAAATGTTTTGAGGACTGATTTTTATTTTTGGTGCTCTTATTTAACATTGTGGAAGCAGAGCTGCGGCGAGCTGCCTCTTAGAAAGGCATGCTTTAAATGGTCTAACTTTCTGTCCAGGTAAAAGGTTTGTCCACCTACTCGACCCCTGAGAGGAGCAAACCGAGTGTCTCAAATGACATTTCACTGCAGTTACAGGCTGCCAAGTGGAACAGTTTAATACCTCATGATAAAATATTTATCGGTAAAAAAAAAGTTGCATAAATAAAAACAAACTGGAACAATATGGTGAGTTGGGGAAAATAATTCACAGCCGATGATGCTATCAATGGGAAGGGACTATCAATGATTTACAGATGTCTTTCAAAAAGTTATTTACTGCTTTATGATCAAAAAAAAAATTCCATTTACTATCTTGTGCTCAGGAAACGGTGATTAAAATGCCAAATTTAGAACACAATATCCCATTGGCAGCATTTCAGTGCTGGACAAACTGTATCCTGTGCACTGATTGCTGTAAACCCTCTGTGGCCACAATTACAGGGAAACCCAAAGAAACAAATACGACTCTCGAATCCTTGAGATCAGGAACAGAAATTTTTTTTTTAAATTGTCAATCGGCCAGAGACGATAAGGAAATACCAAACCTGACAGCCCATCGTGGTGTTGCAAGTTTCAAACGATTGTGGTTTACCTGCCAGAGCTGGTAGTAGCTGGTAGACACAGCAAAGGATTTAGCAACATTGGCCTTTGGTTGTTGTAAATGTCAACTTTCGTTCATAAGAGCCACTGCTCTATGTACCGATGTTATCGTTTGTCTCGGTGGCAGTAGTAATCCTTTGGGTCCTGATTTTTATTTTCTAAACCTGGTTACCTTCATTCTTACAACAAAAAACAACTAATCTGTTTGAATCAAGACCTGAATCAAATATATTGATAGATTTAAACCCCTAGAATCCTGCACTGGACGACAAAGTTGCACAAAGTGCATTTACAGACTAACAACAGCACTGGAACAATTCATCTATGAATCGACTGACACAAAATTAAGTTGTTGATTTTCTTTGTGCAGCCGAACATCACAAATTAAAGGCCTGAGGCAAACGACACGCTCCATCCTCAGTGACAGGACAGTGTCACTGCCACACTGTAGACTTTCAGCTTCCTCGACACTCACTGACTTTAATCCACTAATATAATGTAATTTATTCCGTTACCAAAGCAAACACACAGGGGTCCTCAGGATCCAGCCAAGTCTGAAGATTAACAACATTTGCAGTCAATCATGAGCTGAACAACTGTCTCAGTAGCTGATAAGTACACACAGAGAGAGACACACATAAACACACACACACACACACACTCTCTCTCTGGCATCACAAAGAGCCCCTGTGGGCTTGCCTGTGGGTATTGGAGTGTTTGGCCTCGGTAAAAGTTGGCTGCCAGCTGGAGCGACGGACACTGAAGGCCTGCACCAGTGGAAGGAGCCAGGAGGAGAGGCCTCTGCTTGTTGTGGAAGCTTTGGCTTCACTTCAGAACACACACACACTCCTAGGCCACACACACACACACACACACACTTAGGCGATTGACAAAACTGAACACAAAGTACACAGAAATGCGCTCTTGTCCAAGTTCACACGCAAGCTTACACACATCCACCGTCTCTCTCACACACACACACACTCACACACACACACAGAGTTATCGTCTCTTCTTAATTCCCTTTGATGGCCCTCAATCCTCCTGCCAGGATTCAGTGCCTGGGGAAATCAGTCAGACAATAGACACGATCCAAAGAGAAGCAGACTGCAGCAGGCCAGGAGGCCGTGTGCGCTGCCAAGAACCAGCAGCATTTGAATAATTGAGCTTTAAGTGGGGGCGGACGGTATAAACGGTATAGGAAGTACACCGGTTTCAATTTGCCCCTACGTTTATGGATTTCGGCCGTGCTGACCGCTACAGGCCTCACAGATCTAATGAGGCAAAGACAAGACCACACTAGGGGGAGGCAGCAACACCATGCCTAGTCTACAGGGAAGAAGAAGAAGAAGAAGAAGAAGAAGAAGAAGGACGCTTTTATACAGCCTGTTCAAAGCGGGAAATTTGCGCCTTTACTCCGCTTCGCCGTTCCATATAAAAGATACGTACAAAGAGGGGCCATTGTTGTTGCACCATTAAGCCAAATCTACATCTGTGAAAAAGAAGGCTGGCATGGTGGAACAGATGCCGACACACACCTCTGATTCCAGACCAGCATGCTATCTGATAATCACACAATGGGGAAGCCTTATGCCGGATTTCTTTGGTTCAGTATAAACAAGCAAAGCCCTATTGAGGGGTCTTGTTAACAGCAATATAACGGGATCTCTGTTTAAAAGGGGCTGAAGATTCGCCGCAGGCTTCATCGTCATCACCCTGCCCCAGCTTTGCCGGCAATCAGAAACATCCCTGTGTTTCCGTGGTGGAGAGCAGTCACAGGCGGCTCTTTAGTCCGCCTTCGTCCCCTTAAGTGCTGACTCTGCCCACGCTACTTTGTTTGGAAAAGAAGAAAAAGCTGAAAGTCCTTCACATTGATTCACAAAGACTACACTGATTTTTATGAGGGTTACTATTAATCTAAAGTCACTGGAGCTGAAACGATTCTCCTGATAGAGAACTATAAGCAAGATAAACTAATGTTGATGGAACAGTGCAACAGGCACAGCATACTGCAT
Organism: Toxotes lorentzi; assembly: GCA_037833715.1. NCBI lineage: Eukaryota > Metazoa > Chordata > Actinopteri > Toxotidae > Toxotes > Toxotes lorentzi. The sequence continues at coordinate 21,818,094 of JBBMJY010000002.1, read as the reverse complement.
TTTAGTGCTCCCATTACCCACAGACTAACGTTAGCAGACCAGAGACTCAAACCAGCTCTGGTGGGGCAAAGAAAATAACTCAGTCCATTGTCTGTTTGGTTCCAAAGCCCTGAGCGTGTGCAGCATTTTGGATTAAAAGAGGCTGTTCTCCACTGCTGGAGACGTAAATTCCCCACTTCACTCCAGAACACACACACAAACTTCTGTCTTTTTTTTTTTAACAAGAAACATTTAAACAGTGATGCTGGTCTGTAAATTACACTTTCATTTCATTATTTCCATACTGGCAGAAGTTCCCAGTTAATTCAGTTAGGCTTAAAAGGATCACTTAAAAAACTGCAGTCACACACACTTTTCTTTACCTTTTCTGTTCTCATCAAGAGCAGTTTTCTTAAATATCAGTTATGTTTCATGTGCAGATCAGTGGGTAAAGGACAGGAGTCAGAGGTCTGGCTCTGCAGAAAGAGCCAGAATCCCCCCCGCCACCACCCACCCCTTTTCCTTTTTAATGAATTAAGAATCGACTGAATCAAATTGTGGCACCATGAATAGGAATCGAATCATGAGCTTGCCAAAGATTCTCAGACCATCTGCTTTTCTTTGTCCTATGTTTGTAAATGAAATATCTTTGGGTTTGGGACTGTTGGTCAGACAAAACAAGCAATTAGAACATGATGCTTTGGCCATTTCACTATTTTCTGACATTTTACAGGCAAATCTTTGTTCATTAAATCAGGGATTGTTCACTGCAGCACACTTTCACACGCAAGCCCTGGATAAGAGACAATTACACGACCCAGTTCACAAAAGATCTGGACCTGCGGATGTAGTTCCCCACACATCGTTTGCAAAACATGCACTTTGATTAGAATGAGGTGCTGAATGGGAACGTTTGTGCCTGTCAGATTCACCTCAACGGGCTTGTTATTTCATAAAACCTCAAACAAACTTTTCATGACTCTGTCTTCTTTATCATCACTACAATCTGTGTTTTCATGTTAAAAGCACAAGGTTACAGCAATGACGCATGTCACCTTCGGCTGCCTGCTTCAGCTTCTATCTATGAAGGTCAGAATAATCCTGTTATTGATCGGAATACTCAATAACAGAATGTGGAGCTCCAGTTTACTTACTTTTAGGATCTTACATGTTATGAACAAATCAATATGGTCTGAGATTAGACAGTCAAAAACTAACTGTGTGGACCAGTGGTGGTTTTTGTCTCAAACATCAGTTGCAGTCATGTGCAGCTACAAGGGGCTGAGCCAAATTGATCCTGGAGGGGAAACTGGGCAGATTACAGCAGTAACACTATCTGGGTTAGTGGTTTCCTTCTGTAACTAGCTCCATGGGTGGGAGACAACGTTCATGCTAAAAGGGTTAGGGATTCCCATCTGAGTCACTAGTACAAAAATGCACACTATCATGACACTGTAAGGAGCTTTGGATAAATATTTCCACTAAATGGCATGGGCTGTTAGCATGGCCAAATGGGCCTGTTACCCAGCTCCCTCGAGTTATCAAACACAGGCACTATATCGGAGCGTGCGGTGGTCCTGGAGTGGCCCTGCCGTGCAGACAGAGGAGAAGATATCAAAAAGTAAACAGTCTTTAACACCCAGAGGCTCAGGACACACTGGCCACCCTGACGGCCCAAAGACAACAGAGATAAGCTTCAAATGAGCAACAGAGGCTCTGAGGAAATCTGTTGAGACTTGCTGTGCACACACTGTCTCATCCTTTCTTTCAGAAAATATCTCAAATCCTGATGATTACATTGTCTTATATCAGCTTAATTAAGTCGGAATTTAAGTAGTTTATTTGTAATATGATTTTTGTTTTCTGACTCGATTATCTTTTCCCTGGGATTTCTGTTAATTGTACAACCTGTTTGTTGTCATTTAGGCTTTTTCCATTAATAATCAGTTCCAGGTTTTAATATTGTTTTTAGTTAAATCTGCACAAATCAATATTTTCGTTTGAACAATGGGTCACCTGGCTGTATGTAAGGTGGAAGGAGTGGCTCATAGTGAGAAACCCCCACAGAATTATCACCTTAGTGTCTTTCTGCTCATGTTTTGGTTCAACAGTTGGTAATTTATAGGCCTGATTCACTCACAGCAGACTCATAGCATTGTTTCCAGCTGCAGGCAGCTGTTACCAGCAAAAGAAAACTGCACTTAACTGCAGACAGGCAGAGACAAGCTGCTAACTACAGCAGAGCAGTTAAAGAGCCGGGTGGAGACAAAACAAATGTACAGTGAATAATGGACTGACTTTAATCAGGCGGCCAAAACCATGACTGAGGTAAATGAATGCTAATGTTACTTTGATATTACAACCTTATGGGGTGGTAATATTTCACGGTTGTATTTAAAGCTTGCTGCACTGTCCCCAAGTGGCCAAAATAGATACATTAATGCATCTTTAACTTGTAACTGAACAACCGTGGCCCTCGGGATTAGGCAGAACTTGTTTGATGTAAATTGGTTGGATGCACAGAGAAGGTAATGAAGCACTTTCAGTATAAGTTTATCTACCACATCTCTCTTCATTGGTTTTCTCCCTGAATGTCTCTCAGTGCACTGAGAGACATTTTATAAACAGTGCACTGTTATAAAATGTCTGTTTATCACTAGTCAATCTAAGTGTGATTAGTACAATTCTTTCCTTGAATTTTCTACAGTTCTGAGTTTGCACTGGTGCCCACACTTCACACAACTCCTCTTCAGTTTATTTCAAACAAACCAATGCTGTCAGTGGAAACACAAAATGCATCATGTCCTAAGGGACTGGGCTGTTTTTTCTTGAGGAAAGATGTACTACACGCTGATGTTTACACAGCAAATGAAACAGCTCTTGTTGCTACAGGCTATATCAACACTGTTTTTACATGTGAACAAGTAGAGAAACAGAATCAAAAAGACGCTTTTTCACATGAACATAGAGAATTATATTCAAAGGTCAAAAGTATTGATCATTACACTTCACAGCTCTGTCAACAGTGAGGCCCCTGATCGACCACACCTAGCTTAGCTGCAGCCATTCCTAACTGCAAACACTGATAAAATCTCCTGAACTTAACTGCCTCTTGCTCCAGTGGTTAAAGTCTGATTCAGATCTAGTTCTGATTACATGTTGTTTTCACTTTCTGTTTATGAGAAGGAGAAAACATCATGTCCATAAACTCCTCGTTGGAATTTGAGAGATTAATGTTGTCTAGCTTGCATGACAATTTCACTATTAAACCTGAAGTATCGTCATTACTCAGTGGTCAGTTTGACATTGGTGCAAACTACTAAACAGACAGCTGACACCAATAAACAGTCAGCTTTAATTAAGTCATTAAATACAAGCAATGATCGCTGCTGGCTGCAGCTCCCGCGGCGACGAAAAACAAGGGGATAACAAGCAAAGCAGCTGTAAGAGCTGAGATTATTCTATTCATAGAAACTCCGCACTGAAACAGGACTAAAAAATTCCTCAACTGTCAAATTATTGAACAAAGCTCTCAAGACAGCTCAGCTTTTCTACAAAACACAAGATGATAACAGGCTTTATGAACGCATGACAATACTTATTATCACAGATATTAAAGCAGGCAGATAACACTGTACCTTTAAAGCAATTATTATGATGCACTACAGAAAAAATATTGTACATTTCCTGTGTGTATTTATCTTGGCGTAGCAGAGAGCTGAAAAGCAGCAACTAAAAATCAGCTTGAATAACAAATGAACCTGAGTCAACTACATCATCGACCTGTAGACATCCATTTGTGATGAGTGGATTGAATAAAAAGGCCATCAGAGGACTGGATGTGCCTGTTGTTTCTTCAAAGAAATGTCAAATATTTCCGTTTCAGCTCGCAGCAGCGAGCCAGGCTTTGGTGCAACACTGTAATCTTGGCTACATGTTGTCAAGATGCAAAGCAGCTCTTCTTCATCACATAATCATCCTCGGGACCACCAGCAGCCGGCCAAATGGTGCTTTATTTTGGCTGCGGCTGGCGTATTATCCATGTGCAGTTCACCGGCCACGCTGGAGAGAAACCAAGTGGCCTCTTTTCTGGTCTAAAAGGCCTCTTGTTTAGTGAAATGTTTTGGCAGATGAAAACATGGACGATGCACCAACCACTTCAAAGGGTAAAGAAACATTTCCAGGCCCCACAGCTGCATGCAAGTAATTCAGTTACATTTCAAATAACGTACTTGTGCAAGCATTGCTATGAAGGAAAACGTAAACATGTCTGCGAATGTTCTGCAAATTTGCAACACAAAGTGAAATTCAGTTTATATCTGTAATTTTTCTCAAACAAAACGCCAAACTGACATTCACAGATACTGTTAAGTCACATATATTTTGTGAAAACACATTTAGAAGTTTGTTCCCGACTTGAGTCATTACAAGCATCACTCACGCTGATCATGTCTGTTTCATCCCTGCTCGTGTGGTTTGAGTCATTCTGAGACGAGTCAGGAGCTGAACCAAACACCACAACAGTTTCAAAACATGCCTGATCTTATCACAGTCACAAAGAAGATGCACAGGCAGCTGGTCAGTGGAGGAGCTCCACCCTGTCTAATTAGTGCTGCAAGAGACAAACTAGAACTGAAACAATTAATTGATACACAGAAAATTCATCTGTAACTATTATGTTTTTTTTTTTTTTCCTTTGCTTTATTTGACATCTTTATAAACTGATTATATTTGTGTTTTGGACTGCTGATCAAACAAGAATCATGAAGAGGTCACCCTGGACTCTGGGAAACTGTAATGGACATTTTTCATTATTTTCTGATGTTTTGAAGAGATTCGTTGATTAGAAAAAAACATTGACTATCGATAATGAGAATTATCCTTGGTAAAGGACCTAAATTAACCCGACTCTCTTGAGTATAGTGCGGCCAGCAGCGGGTAATTATCAAAATAACTTCAGTCTGATGTCTGACAGACAGTACAGGAAGTCACACACCCCCATCCAGACATGACTGATGAAGCCGTTTTTTTCCCTTGTAAAAACTTTGAGGGTTTTCTGACACAATTATGTGAGGTGATGGTACTGATCAATAAATCACCTGCTGAGCTGAATCTGATGAATCCTGACATCTCTCATCTCTTCATTACTATAGTTACTAAATGACGGCGGCGGGACTCACAATTAAAAATGTGGCCTTTGCTGTCTGATGCAGCTGCTCTGCTCATTTTTCTCTGGGCTTAATATTCTGTTTCATAACAGTGCAATAGTTTCCTCTGGCGTTAGCTGAGGTGCCTCCACATTAATATGCTGTGGGAAATGCTGCACTCGCACTTGAAGCACCTTTAGACGACTCAAGACATGAAGGATCAGGACCCAGTGGGTGCTTCAAGGACAGGAAAGGGAGACAGCACACGAGTCACAGATGTCCTCAGCTAGAATAGTCTTACACTCAGTACACAATACACCTGGTCTGAGACCAGCTGTGTGGCCCCGGGTCTGGGACTGGGAACTGAACCACTGGTCCCATTAATTTCAAGTGCAGAAGTCATCCCTATTTAAGTGCATTCAAGCAAAGCATTAATCAAGCTCCAGCTTCAAGATAACGATAGCTGACCCTGGTCTCTGAGTCAGGATGAGGAGTCGGCCAATTACACCCCAGGCCTGACACAACACCAAATCAAATAAAAAGATTTTTATTTATGATAATGGTTGCGAAGATGGCGATGCAACGTGAAGCTCTTCACAGCGGCAGCATTAACCCAGACTGTCGGTCACTGGGTGAACTTTTACAGCCTCATTTAAATTAACTGTCTGCCACAAGTTTGATTTTTACAGGGTGATCTCTCTCTACGACGGCGTCCTGCGGCACAGAGCGCTTCCCTCCTGCCATGCTCAAAATAATCTGCATAAAAGCATGATTAGGACTGAAACAAGCATTTGTCTGGTGGACAAGATCAAAGGATTAGGTCTTATCAGAGAGAAGAGACTCTACAAATAGTTCCAACAAAAAGCAATGGCCATAACTTTATGACTAAACACTGAATATTATTTTGAAAGGTCATATGTTAAGCTATTAAAGTGCAATGCAGTTTGATTTTTATATGGCTACGGAGAGTGAAACTATGCCAAGGCTTAAGTAGTTGTAGGTTAATTTGTTGCTTGACACAGAAGCTATGATTGCATCATAACAGAAAAATGATCCAAATTATATTATAATTTTGTATTAATTTACAACATATTAATGAATGGACTGAATGGAATGGATGTAAAAACATGTATTATCGTGTCCAGCAGGTGAAATTAAATTTGCCTGTAGGATAACGCTTAAGTCTGTGATTTTATTGTGAAAATTAAAACTGTGATACACTTTTCCCCGATTAGCCTACATGTTCAGTTTTGTAATTACCTGCCGCATATTGTTTCTTAAAAGGACTTTAGTGTCAAAATTCTCTGAACTTACCCTGCCTGTCAGAAGGTCCTGTCTAATAAACGCAGTGCTGACAGTGTACCGAGTCCATAACCTGCCCCTTCTCCTGACAGTGCCTTACTGATATACTGCATTTTAAACCTTTATTTACTCAGGGAGGGTTTGCTGAGTATGTATTTTCTTTTCAACACCGTTCTCCTCCATATTCTTAGTTACACCCAGTAAAACCACAGCCGCCTACAATTTGCAACTAAGCAGCTCCACTGGTGCGACTGGGGGTTTAGTGTTTCGCTTAAAGATGCATGTACAGCAGCGGGTTCGGGCAAGTGGAGGGCTTCCTGCCTTGGTTTTCACAGCCAGAGAAGGTGTTTAAACTAAAAATCTTACAGCCAAAAGCTTCAATCAATAACCTGTGGTGGTCTAAGTCACAGCTTCCACATTCAGTATTTTGTATGTGTTTTTCAAATTAAGGCGTGACTTCCTTTGCTTGAATTGAAAGATTACTTTGACAGCAGCAATTATTGACAATTATTATTCCCTGTACAATAGTATTGATGCTTAATTATCAGGATTTCACTGAGATTTTTATGGTCCACTTCTGAAAACTAAAACTGACTCACTGTGTCACCTCTGTCACTCGACAGAAGCCACACCACTGAGAGAAAAATCCTCAGGTCTAAGTGGAGCTCTTCTGAAGCTCTTGGCCCCCTGACCTCCAGGATAATGACACCAGAGACCAAGTGGGACAGAGAGGATTTTGGTGGGTGGGGGCAGGTGGTCCTGGCCACCACCAACCTATACATTGAAATGAGCCCCTGGGGCAAAAGGTCATCAGAGGTCAGTTCACTATATATGGTCACAGTGGCAAATCTATTTTTATTATCGATTAATCTAATGATTATTTTCTTAATCGTTTCTTTTTTTTTAAATGGCAAAAAAAAACAAAAAACTATTTCCAAGAACCCCAAATGACGTCTGTTCTGGTTACTATTACATAAAAGACAAAAGCAGCAAATCCTTCATTTGTGTTTGAAATTATTTTCACTGCTAATCTGTTGACAGTTCATTGGATTAACTGATTATTCATTTAGGCTCTAAAATGTCACTGTCACACTGTCTTCAAATGACTCATTTTGTCCAAACACCAGTCCTGAACCAAAACGTATTTCATTTACAGAATAAGTCAGGAAGTGTTTTATATTCTTCCATGATAAATAAATGCTAATCAAAACTGCTGTGAGCTCATTTTCTGATTGGTCAACCAATCTCTTAATCAACTAAATCCCTCCACTGAATGACTACCCTGAGACAATAAATCCTCATCTGGTGTCTGTGTTAGAGGATGTACGTTTTGGTTTGGCACGCTGCCGCTGCTAAAGGAAAGAATTAACAACTACAGAATTTCCAGCAGCTCTGTGTCAACCAAACTGGTAACCTTCAGACTCAACAAATGGCAAGTCTCTGTTTCCATTTCTCAGAGTAAAAATAAAATACTCAAATGCACCATTCAATCTGTGGTGGAGATGAGGCTGGCTGCAACAAGGAGGACGCAATGAGCCATTACGTGGGTTTGTTGGTTAACAGGCTCACAGCAGTGTAGTCCTGTCCTGCTTTTCCAGTTTTAACCACAGACTGTGGGCTCCGGGACACAGGCTGAGCCCGTCGCACACTCAGGCAGAGAGACTCGTACACAGGCCCAAAGATGACAGTTATTACCCATTTACAGCACAAGCTGGACTGAAGAACAAGGCGAGCAAGTAATCAGTTCCTCATTTGGCCGACAAACGTTCATTTACAAAGGCTTCCTGGGCTTGTGAAGCTGACTGAGATGTGCTTTCACGTGCATCGCCACGTTACAGACTTTTAGGAGAAGTTGGCCCAAACACAGACCTTCGTTGATCCTAAACCACGTTTTATCAAGCAGCCCACAGACCCCTAAATAAAAGCTGAGCCGTTAAATTGTCTCTTTTGTTCTATCAACAGCAGCGTTGTCCAGAATGCTGTAGTTCAATGTGAGAGGAGACGACAAAGTCACAAATATCACAACATGACAGTGGAGGTGTGCTGACGACAAATCTTTATACACAAATCTGGTTTCACGTGACTATTCTATCATGTAGACTCTGTCTACTTTCTCAAATCTTATTTTATGCCAGGAAGGAGAAGCTAAGCACTCACTGCTCCGTATTTAAACAATTAATTTTAAAAAATTAATTTCAAGTTTTGTTTTTTATGTCTTAAACAACTTGTGTGACCTCCTTAGTGACTCAACTAATAAAACTGAACAATCATCTGTAGAGCTTAATCAAGAAAATAACTGTCAGATTAATAGATAATTAAAATATTCAGTAGTTGAAGTACTATGACGGCATGTTTAAAATAGGATTAACTCGCTTCTTTCTTAAGGCACACGGATCAGTTGACTCATAAAAGGCCACAATAAAATCTTCACAGCCTGGGAAGTGATGATAATTCAGTTTTGGCGAGTTCCTGGTTTACAATTAGATCACAAACTTCCCAGCACTGAACGCTGGTGGAGAAAAAAGCTGCGGGTAAAATAAGAGGTAAATACATAAAGAACTGGCCCTTAAAAATATGACAAAGATCCACTGTTGTACAGCAGTGTAATTCTGCAACATCCTACCTGACTAATGGCTAAAACGTCTTTAGTTCTACCAACTACTAAACTAAACCAAATTAACCCAAACAAACAGTTGAAGAAAAAAAAAAATGTCCATTAAATTTTCTCAAAGCTCAAACTGAGAAATTCACACGTCTACTTAGGTCCAATCAATGATCAATCCAGTTAAAACCCAAAGATTCATGGGAAAAAAAACAGCAAATATTCGAATTTGAGAAGCTGAGGCCTTTGAATTTTCATTTTCTGCTTAAAAATACGACATAAAATATTAAACAAATCAATTAATCACCTGCTTGTTTCAGCTTCACATGCGACAGTGCTGAAAGTCATCTGTTACCAGCCAAAACCAGAGTGCAAAGTCAACATTTATAACTTGCACTGTTGAGAAAGCCGAGTAACAAATTTAGAAAACCAGTCAGCAGCAACTGAACACCTCTGATACGGCGGCAGGAGCAAGGTTACATCACCTGAAGCCCCAAAAGAGAAACCCCTCCAGAGCAGCTTTCAGCATCCGTGCACTTAATGTAGACTGGCTTCCTGTCTTCATTAAATTGCCTGAACTAATAAGTGAGTTTGGAAGCTGCACAGTTCATTTATTAGCCTGCCACTACACCACACAACAAACAAGCTCAAAATATATCACTGAGAGCGACTTAAAAAAAAAAAATAGGCTAAACACAGACTAATGTGTGTCATTGTGTTAAATGGGTTTAATGCAAAACCTTGTTCTCCCTGTCTGCACAAACCATAAAGAGTGAAGCAGACACGACATCTAGCATGAGACAAAAGTCAGCCATTTGAAACACAGGCTCGCTGCCTCCCGTGTTCTGGTGTTTTCTCCACCTGAATCTAGATCAGGCTGGTGTATCGATAACAGCAAAATGTAAATCAAACTAAATCATGATGTGCATGAAACCACTGGACACGAAAACATCAGATCTCTGTGGAGCCATGAGGAGACTGGAACTTGAAATTTGCGAGGATTTACTTCACCACTGCAAGTAAATCTGCTTATCTTGGCATTTCAGTTGAAATGAAGTGATTTGCCACAAAATGCCACTGTTTAAAATGGTGGTGTGATCGGCCTTTAGGCCACATCCAGTCTGACAACTGGGCTGCATGAAAACAGGAAGCCCCTCGTTCGTTTCAATGAGACCACTGTGACACAGCAGCGGTCGTAAAGCTGAGGGCTCCATAACTTTTTACCCATCACTGAATTCTACCTGAACCTGACACGATAGAAATCGTACTGTACCGCCCCGCCCGATATCACTGTGGCTTCACAATGTTGCTGAACACTGGAGCAAATGTAGTCCCATTTTTCTGTTCTTATCTTAAAAATTCAAAGAAACTGTGCTGAGGAGGAGAAAGTGAAACCAGTGCTGAGGATGTGAACGACTTCTCCGAGCTCCAGCTTGATTTCTTTCAGGCGAGGGATTCTCAGCAGCTCATTTAGGAAGCTGCCTGAGATAATTTCCTGTCTGAGCCAAAGACAAATGCATCTTCTGGCACTGAAGTTACTATTGAGTTTTTTCATTATGAAGCAGTCCTGGTCCTTAAGAGGCCATATCCTGCTCGCCTGTCCTGTAGGGCCGACAGTTTTATCAGGCTGCCCCGTGGGACTATTAACATGGTTTAAGCCTGGTGAGGCTGTGTGTATTGGGGTAATGGGTCAAAATGAATGTCTGTTTGCTAATTTGTAGTCATTATGCTCTAGAAGTCTTTCTGTAACATTAAAAAAGCTCATTAGATGTTATTCAGTTTGAGGTCAGGGGTCAGCTGTCCAGAAAAGCTGCAGTGATTTGGTGTTGCCCTGCAAAGCAAGCAGAAACCTGACATGAAAGCTGATGCTCGGAGAGTATGTGCAGTCTTATGCAACGGCCAAGCAGCTGGCCAAGAACCATCATTCAGGCCAGCGGGGGTCCTTCAGTGGAGCCAAGAAAGGTAAGGTTCGGTTCACTGCTACAGTAGACGACATCTACTGATAAAAACACTGCTTTACCAGCATCTTGTGAAAGAGCAGCTGTGGTAGATAAGAGTGTCCCTTCACTTCTGACTGAGCATCTACAGATTTAGATTCTAGTGTCAAACTGGTTCACTTTCCCAAAGGAAGCAAAAAAAAAGAAAAAATCAAAAGGTTGAAAGAGTAAGTGAAATCCCCATCCATGAAAAGCTGGATTCGCCAATGTCAGATCTCCTTCCTCTGATGGCATAAAGCATCAGAGAGCGGCGGGGCTGTTAAAACACGAGGACGCGCTGGGTGCAGTTTAGCAGCAGCATGTTACAGGATTTGAGGCTACTGAAGCGCACAGAGGCAGAGAAAACACTCACGGTGTGTGTATTTTCAAAAATCACAAATTAATTCATTAGAAGGCCACGTGTGGGTCAAGTGCTTTAACATCCACCCTGTTAGTCAGGTTATGGAGGTTTGAATTTCCAGTTAACTTCGCTGCTGTGTGGACCTCCCAACACACACACGATGATGAAGCCTGGGGCGGCTTTAATGTAACTATACAGTAACTGCCCCAGCACCAAAACCATTACTACTCTTTGATTCCTCTGCGCAAAATGTCTGCTCAGTCTAAAGGTCTGTGGTTTTGGTGTGTACCCAAACATGGGTTTGTGATCTGCAGATCAAAAGACACCTAGACGTGTAACTGAGCTACATCTGCTGAAAAGTCAAAAGATCTGGGTTACATGGAACTGTTTCAACAGCATTTCCATCTTATCAAGTCCTGACAAACTTGTTTTCTCAAACCAAATGGAAATATGTGAGAGAAGCTAAAACAAACAGCCTCCAGGAACCATCATGTTTCAAGAATTTGAGGAAACCAGGGAAAAATTAATGCATTTTTTTCACTTGTTTAGAGAAACTTTAAAGATACACAAAAACAATGTTTTAAGACAAAAAAAATTCTTGGAATAATAATTTATGCCAGATTTGGTTGTCTTACAAAAAAAAGTTCAGTGACACTGATATGACAACGACTCCGACACCTACTTCAGTCCACTTCAGTCTTGTGTGAGCTGCGTGTTGGACCAAGACTGTTTTCCAAACATGTCACGAAATGATGCTGGTGTGTTCACGAGTTGAGCTCAGAGAAACTTCACCCCTTCAGCAGCTGAATGTGAAAACAGCCTTTTGAGTGAAATAAGAATAAACAATGAAGTTTCTTTTTTTTGGACTGCTTCTGGGTTTGAGGAGTCAATTATAGAAAAGTGACTCAGTGAGACGAGAGGTGTTTACAGTGTAGCTCTTAAGATGTGGTTGACAGCTTTAAAAAAAAACTAAACACTTTCACTTTCCACCAAATTCAGTTAAAACACCTACATCTTCTGACCTGCAAACCACCCCCAAAAGTTGAGGAAACCCCGAAATTTCATCCTTTTTTGCCCATCACTCACAACATGTTACTCTAATATTTTGGCTGCATCTCCCCCCCAAAATAACTGCAAATACTTGTTGGCTGCTCTCTGCACGCCTGCCCCCCCTCAACAATGTCACACGGGGCTTGCTGCAGCAGCAGCAGTCTGGCGAGGGACGACATACACCCAGAAGAAAAAGAAAATGCACCAACTTTGTGTCTTGATTTAACCTAAACCTCATGTAGATCCTCCACACACACACCCACACAGTGTCTCTCTCTCTCTCTCTCTCTCTCTCTCTCTCTCTCTCTCTCTCTCTCTCTCACACACACACACACACATTGAACTTTGCACGGCAGGAGGAAGAGGTCAGCCTAATGGTGGACCATGAGCTTTTTTTCCCCAAGAACATTCCAGCTCAATGGGAAAGGAGAACTGGTACTGGCTTCACAGGAACAACAGCATTTAAACATGACGAGACAGGCAGGGACGCGGCTGCCAGAGCCCCCTCTCCGGTACGGCTAACCGTGTGCATCCCGGCTAGCTTCAAACCAGCCTTTACAATCCACTTTCCTCCTTAAAAAACCCCCATCCCCGCCGGTGTGCAACTGCAGGGCCCCGGCGCCGCCATACACCAGCTCATAGACACATAAAACAACACGTATAGCATGCCCCGTAGCACCAAGCGGAAAAATGAGGAGGAGGGGGCACAAACCGGGACCGTAAACCGGCCACAGAGCCACCGAGGACGGAGACATGCAGGGAACAAGTCTTCTTAGACGAACTAACCTGTTCGGGAGCAGCACAGTCCGCTGGATATTGGGTTGAATCCGAGTTAAATCCACTATCAGTAAAACAAAGAGGCGAAAATGACCGAGCGGCCGCGGAACAGGCCGAAACAGCACTCCTGGAGCACCGCGGCGCATGCGCAGAGGATGACCGGAGGTGGAGGAGGAGGTGGGACGGGAAGAAGAGGGTGGGTGAATGAGTGCAACTAATATTTGAAGATTGATCCACAGGATGTGTCATTCATTATTAATCAGAAGGAAATCAAAGGCCTGAGGGACACAAAGTCATGTGAACATTTTTAATCTAATTAATACACCGTTAATTATTATTATTATTATTATTGTTGTTATTATTATTATTATTATTATTATTATTATTATTATTATTATATCCTTGCTGTAATTACGGATTAAACTTGCTGTTACTTGCTGCTCAGCTTTGCATGTCTTTGATATATCTGGCGTATTTAATGGTACTTAATTCAGCTCAGGTATCAGGTGTATGATATTAAAGATTTCACTGACTTGTAACTGCATCTTTTAATGTTTTATCTGGATCAACATGATGATTGTCATGTTTTATTCATGTCTTACATCTTATCGCTGCTTTGCATGTTTGTAATTGGTTTTGCTTGGTTGTGTTATGTTGTTTTGTGTTGCTTGCATGGCACTACACTGTCTTGAGAATGCCTATTTTTATTTTGCTGTCAGCTGATTATCCTGGATACGCACCAAGCAGCAAGCACATTCAAAATGTCCCATTTATGCTTTAAAATTTTAAAACTCACAGATGAAGGGAGCCGTAAACACCAGCAGTGCTGCTTCTTTCTGTGGTCGATTCAAAACAATGGATCCCACCAAGTGTATAACCAGAAGATCTATAATTGGAACAAGATTAAAACTTGATCATGTTTAAGTATAAGCCTTGCAATGGTCAGTTTTAGATGTAAAGTTAAAAATAGTTATGGTAGGGTGAAGGTTTTTGTGTAGTTCTCGTGAGGGTGAGGAGTGTGGGGGCGGGGACTTTGGTTTCTGCCCAGGGCTGCGGTGAGAACCCCGAAGAACGTATGGTTGAACTATTGTCATGAAATACAGCACACCGCACGCTCTTAACTGGAAATAATGATTTTGAAATGAGTTTCCAAAATCTGTTCTTAGCACAACCACAGCCAACATCTGCTGACCCTCAGATGTTTGAAGTCTCTGACGGTCCCACTTATGATTCAGCCCCATGCTGCAGCCACATTCCTCTGCAGGGGTTGAAGCTAAGTCCAAAACTGAGCCCTGTTCAGGGGTAGATGTATCCCTCCACCAGCATTCTTTTATCCTTTGAGCAGGATGAGCAATATCTCAATTAAAACCAGAGCTGTGATCAAGATTAATTTAAGCAAGTCTGAATCTGAGACTTGCTCAAATTATGACTCAAATCATAATTTGAGTTATGAAATGCCTGTCTTCAAGCTAAATATTTTACTATATTATGCTGACATTCAGATTCAGATTCAGATTCAGAAAATCTGAATGTCAGCATAATATGACGAACATCATGAATTGTTTTGTATTCATGCTGAATCCATTATGTTATGAATTGGAGGATTTCAACTTTTTCATGTTGTGTGGGTGTTGTGAAAGTCCAGGTCTCTCTCTTGTTACATCAGCTAATTATCATACATTTCCATCACACCTTTTCTTTGTTGCAAGGGGTGTATCTTTTGCCCCTGGTAATCAGGCCTAACTGGGCTGGGAGACCTCTGGAGCTGAGGAACACCAACACTTAAAGGAAGGTTTCTGCAGGGCTCCGATTTTTAAACTGTAGGAATAAGAGCAAAAATTATATCTTTCTTTGGATTTTGATGCCTTTAAACACAAAAACTGAAAATACACAAGCCCAGTAAACAGAACTACTGAAGATGAAAGACGTGAAGGTGAAGTGGAGTCGTTGTCCGGTTGTGACTTTTTTCAGTTTATTTTTTCAGTGTTTATTTACTAAACACAAGAATATAGAGACACACAAAGGGTTAAGGAGAGGGAGGCGTGTGTTGTCAATCAGAGAAGTTGAAATAGTGAAGACGTCCCACTCTCACTCTGCCCCAGTTGCCAGTTGCAAGAATGAAAAATCACCAGTGGGGGGACAGCACTCTGATCAAACTACTGAATAATGTAAAGGACATTTTCACATGGAAACAAGCTCAGGTGTTACTAATCACATTAACCTTTCTGTCTAGTCCCAGTAAGACATGACTTTGACGGTGAGCGAGCATGCACAGTACCAGGACCCTGTAACTGAAGCAGATAAATGGAATTCAGCCATCATTAATTTAATTAAGTGCTTTTTTTTTTTGTTTTTTTGTTTTTTTTTTTACTGTGACCGTCCAAAATGTCCTCTGTGTAACGGTCCTCATGAACACCATATAAAAACATGCATGTAGAATAACTGTCCTCTTCTACAAAATCCAAAGTCAAAGTCAGTTTAAAGTCAGCCAGTGTTGGGGTCAGTTTCAAGCTGGACCTATGTACTGTACTGATATTTAACAGACGTTAAAACAGTCATTAGTGGAAAAAACAAGCAGGGCATTAACAGTTAATCAGCAGAGGAGTTCAATGAAAACATCAGATGTTAAAACTTAAAACTGATGTGATGTGACCCACTCAACACGTATGAAGTGATGCATGCAGTGGGACCTGTTCGTGTGTCTTTGAAGGTTATATTATACGGCATTATTTGCAGGAGCCATAATTAATGAAAAATATTTCAAAATATTTTTAATTGTATGTCAAGTGGTTGATTAGACAGTGTTTTAACGACGGAGTGGTTCCTCGTCTCTGTAGAAGATCTTTGGTGCAGTACAATGACACTCCCCGGAGGTGTACCTGAATCACGAAGCGATGTTTGACGACTTTTTCCAGCCTTTAAGCTTCTTTCCCGGCGTGTATATATGACAAAAACATGTTTTTATTATCCACCACAGGATAACAATGGACGCACAGCTGGTATTTTAAAGGACAAACACCAGTTTTGCAGTTTTACAGACAGCATAAAGTTAACAATGCCTCGGTTGTTTGTACAGTGTTGAGTCAGCTGACATTGACTGAGTTTAACCGGTAAACGGGTGAAATACTGATGGAAAACAGCGGTGAAGCCTCCTCTGAGGTTCAGAGAAGAGCAAACCCGGAGCTGAGGAAACTTCTGTTGTTTAAAGTTTACAAGAGGAGGTGGTTTGTTCTGCTGGTGCTGTGTTTGCTGAACTGCTCCAACGCAACAGTGAGTAAAGTAACTACACGTATGGTTACCTGACAAACAAACACAAAACAAAACGAAATTCAGTTACAGGCACATCGTGTTGCTCAGGTTCAAATGAAGTAGGTTTCATGAAATAAACCAAACCAATCTCCTGTTTTCTTTTTGTTTGTTTTTAGTGTAGAGAAGAGCCCGAAAGACAAGAGGATTTCTCTCAATAACAAAACTTCGTTTCACATCTGTACTTTCGTTTCCATATCATTTGAATCGGTAGAATTTGAATAATTCTCAGTAAAATGAATAAATACAATGAAAAAAAAACATTCAGACTGTTTACATGTGATAATAATCTGTTGCTGTTCATTTTGCTCAGTGGACCCCAGCACCCCACCCGAGGTGAACTCCCATAGGACTGTGGAGAGGTTGCACATGATATTTTTATTCACTAGAAAATGTAGTTAATAGTTTGCTGCCTCTGTCGTACATCTCTGAAATCCTTTGACATTCTTCTAGCGTTAAATAGCAGATGTAGTCGTGAGCACAGCAGGTAGATGACATGTGCTGCCCTCTTATGCTTAGTAGAACTCTATATCTATTCCCCGGGGACCCTGTCATTGGAAAGCAGAGTGTGCCTGTCCCAGTCATTCAAACTGAGCCCCTCCCTCACCTATTCCCAGCTCCCGCGGGACTCGTCCTCTCTGTAGGAGCCATTGTTTCCATGGGACTGGTGTTCCCACTCACAAAAGATGCCCGAGTGCCATTCATGATGTGGCAAACAACAGCTGAGGAGCCAGCTACACATCAGTGTGTGACATTAGGAGCCCGACTGAGCATTCAGGGTGTGATGGGTTGTAGATTGTTAGTCTTGTAAAATGAGAATGAATTTTGAGAACCAAAATCATTTTATGGGTAATTCAAAGTCCTTTCTAGAGTTAAGCATTAAAGGGAGATGTCTATAATTTACAAAAAGGCTCCACTGTTGGAGAAAGTATTACTGTCTGCATTTTCCAAGCAGGTGACAATGGCAATGAAAATGACATGTTTCATAGATTTGAATTGAAGTGAATTGAAGTTAACAGGTGTCTACATGTGCATGAATCCTTGTATATATGAAACCCTGGTAGGGGAAACTAGACACATGGTGGTGTTGTAATGAATGACACTGTGAAGCTGCAAACCACAACACATCAGAGTGTAGTCTGAAGCATCTCTGGACATGACAGGACAGGTCTTTAAAATATCAGGAGGACGAATGTGTGGGAATGAAAAAAGACTCCGAATCGTTTGTCCTCATAGGGGACAGGACTGGCATTGTGTGTCCAGATCAGCTGACCAGCTTGCATCAGCTTGGCATAAATTAGGTTTTTCTTCTTAACAGAGAATTGTACTCGTGCTGCCATTGTGGTCTAAACACATCAGATTCTGCATGTTTGCATATCAGCCCTGCAGCTTTCTTCCTGTTCTGTTAGCACCAGTCAGATTCAGTGTCTCCCGACCATGTCAGGAGATTTATGGTTCTGTTATTTGTAATCAGGATGTTGGTTCATTACTATCTTGTGCACCAAAGAAATAAAGTTACTGGGAAAAATCTACTTATGGCAGGAAATCCCTGAAAGCACTTGCATGAACTGCAGTAACCTGGTTATTGAATAACTCATGTTAACATGATCAGATGTAAAGTTTACGATTGTTATAAGCTCTGCAGTGAGAGAGTGCTTCGTTTTTTTTCTTGTGGGGTGGCGGGAGTGGGATTAGGTGGGGGGTCTGGGTCTATGAGGACAGAACAGAGAGAACCACACCTTCTGGGTTATCAAAAAAAAAAAACAAAAACCAAACAATAAAAAGCTCCTGTCTTCTGTGATTGGCACCTGCAACACATCTGAGAACACCAAAGACTGAGGAGGGGCCACGTCTGGGGGGTCAGTTTTTGACTGCCTGCATTAAGACAGTCAACCTGGGGATCCAGACCCACAAGGGGCTCATGAATTTCTGTGGGTTGCCAGATGGTTGTGGAGAAAAAATAAAATAACATATTATTTTACACAATCAGAATCAGTTTTTGTGTCCGATGAGTTTCGGATCGGACACAAAAAATGTTGTGGCACTTAGTATCATACTTAACTAAACAGCTACAGCCAACTGCTGTGAAACAAATGAGTAGAAAGAACGAGCGGGCATCAGTCGTAGAAACCATTTCTTTCTCATGTGAGCAAGTCTCGTCAGTTCCTCTTTTCTAAAACAATATATTCAGGCCTCATGACAACAAGACATTTGAGGAAATCAGATACTAAAATCCACAGTGGAGTGTCTGTGTTTTCTGTGTTGACTGATCACTAAGAAAATACCCTTTGATATGTTAAGTTGTTATGTTTTCAGTTACATGATTCATCCAGAGATTGAATCATGTAACTTTACACTGTAAAATCAAAGTGTATTAACCTGCTCAATTTGAGGAATCTCACAAAAGATAGTGGAGATCTCTTAATCCATTATCTGTATCACATTTTTAACATAATTTAATCAACAATTTTGAAGCGGTATGCATATCATACACTTTCATGGATTTGCAGAGACACTGTGATAATTACATTTAATCAATTTAATAAATATCTGTGGCAGAAATCAACTGACAGATGGAAATGCAAATACTGAAATTTCAGTATTTGCATTTCCATCTGTCAGTTGTTAAAATAAATCAGCCCTCACTTCTACCTTTTTTTTTGTACTGACTGTTGACATTTAGAAACAGTGGCTGGGGTCAGGTCAAACCTTTACACACTGCAGAGTTAAAAATGTTCATGCTTTTATCCTGTCTGGTTTGGCCTCAGTCTCTTATTAAGGATATGAAACTGTGACAGAGAGACCACGTATTACAGATTTATCAGATTTATCTTATACTCTTTATAAATACCTGTTGATCCAGTTCTCAAGTTACCATTTTGAATATTTTTTTCAGAGTAATCAAAATTCCAGACTTTAGCTCCACTCCATAGTGAGTTTTGTTTTCATAAATAAGTATTAATAATCATTTTGTAGGAGTAGCTAAGACTCCTTCCCAAAGTTGAATTACTTCATTTTGGAATAAAACTCTTCAAATTATCTTTCCAGATATGGCTGACCTTTGCACCAGTAGCAGACCAGTCTGCCCAGTACTTGCAAGTCACTCTGGACAAAATCAACTGGTTGTCACTGGTCTACATGGTGGTGGCGATACCACTCAGCTTTGGGACCACGTGGATGCTGGACACCCTCGGGCTACGGTTCACGGTACAAACTGCACCCTGAACTAATAAGATGTTGTTGTATAATTACCATTTGAAGGACACAAACGGTCTAAAGATGTACTGTGTGTACTGGAAGTCTTCTGATGTCTGCTGAGAGAAAACTAAACAAAGAATGTTTATGTCAAGAGGGGAAATCTGAACAGGAGGTTTTATATTTTCTGTTACTGAGCCAGTTTTTTTTTTCAGATCTATTATGAGCAGCATATTTTTTAACATAATATATTCAACAGTATATATTATTAAAATGGTTGTTATTCTCCTCTTGTTATTGGTTTAAGGAGGAAGTGTAATCCGACGTAGAATCACGTACTGAAATTCAGTCTATTGGCTCAGCAGCAGAGTTGATGAGGCATGTCTTGATGAGCTGGTGCTAACACTACATTTTACTTGGAGAATTTCAGTCTTGCTAAAGGCAGTAACTTAAACTTCCCTAACAGACAATCTTAAGAAAAAGACCCTCTACCTCCTGAGTCTGTTACAGTGCTTTGACCTGTCACTGACATCCTGACCTTGCAGTTGATCCTGGGCTCGTGGCTGAACATGTCTGGAGCCCTGCTGCGGTATCTGGCCACGTTTCAAGACGTGGATTCTAAAGTCCTGTACGCCATAGTGATGTTGGGTCAGACCTTTGGGGCCCTGGCTCAGCCCCTCATCATTTTCACCCCCACCAAGCTGGCGGCCCTCTGGTTCCCGGACCATCAGCGAGCCACAGCGAACATGATCGCCTCTATGTGTGAGTGATTCACTGTTTTTATTTTTCCTGGGTGTGACTTTATCACTGCAGCTTCTATAGCTTTTATACAGCAGTTACCATTGCATTCATCCAGTCTTTAAAGATTTTCTGCTGGGTGTTTGTCACATGTGTTTTAAAAAAGAGAGCAACACATCAGCCCAAACAACTTTATAAGTTGATAATAAATGTTAAGAGTTTGTTTGTTTTAGCTTATTGTGTATTTCTTTGCTCCCAGGTGACCAAAAACATCTATTTATAACCTAAATAAAGAGAAACATAATCAGTGACATGTAAACTGACCTGATTTAAAAATAGGAAAAATTGATATTAATAAAATGGCATTTAGGCCAAAATGATCTGCACAAAACTAAAAGAGACAAAGAGGTGTGCCTGTGTTTTACATATTTCTTTTTTTATTCAGTTTTTATAAGTTCTGGTGAATGTTTTTCAACCTGCATTTCCAATTAGTAAACCTAATAATTTACTTCTTCTTATTTTTTTCCCCAGTTTATTTGACCTGAAAGTGAAAGAACTTTATTCTATTATTATTATTATTATTATTTTTATCTGATTTATTATCATGATATTTTTTGTCAGTGCTTGTGTTCTTTGTAAGTTATTTGCCTAGTTCTTGTACACTGGGTAACAGCTGAAGTACGAACGGTGTCAGTTTCAACAGCAAACTCTCACATGAGCTCAGCAAAATGAAAGTGTGTCCACAGATAAAGAACCAATGTAAAAAAAACCATAAATAAAATAAAAAACATTTTAATCTTGGTTTTATTGTGTACGGGAAGAAACATATAAAAACAAAGGCTTAAAAATAGAGTTTTCTTGTTCATGTTGTAACTAATGCTTAAAAATAAGAACTGAGATGACCGAAACATAGAACAGAAAGTGAAATAAAACTGCATTGTTTCTTAATATAGGACAGAAACCACACTGACCCTCAGTCACACTTGTCTTTTCCCATCTCAGCCAATCCTCTGGGCGTACTCCTCGCTAACATCATCTCTCCTAAGATGGCTCAAACATCTGAACAAATCCCAGCCCTGGTGAGTTGAACTACGAAGAAGCCTTCAGTCTTCATAAAATGCCTTGTGGCATGTCAGCCTCCCCTCTCCCCGATGTCTAATGTGAACTGTCCAGTAAAACAAATGACTAAAACAAAGTCTAAAAAAAACCCATCAGTTGGCCTAGATTCACTGGATTCCCTGTGGCCATTACAGCTTTTGACACAGAAAACTGCAGCAGCCCGTCTCTGTGTGTTTGGGACTCCGACCACTTCACCTGCTAATGATGATAAATTGTCTTTGATTGAAGGTGCTAACATCCATTCATCTTCGCATCGTGTGTGTTTCTTTCGCCCTCTAGCTGCTTGCCTATGCAGTCCCGTCATGCATCATATGCTTCCTAGCAACGGTGGGGATACGGAGCACAGCCCCCCCTACACCGCCGTCAGCCAGTGCCGAGTCCTCCGGCTCCGAGCCGTTCGTACAGGGGATCAAACTGGTAACAGGACACACAGAGGCAGAAAAGACAAGCAAGAGCGAATCAAAATAAAGGCATCATTTTTAGATGAGAAGTTAAAGGGAAAACCAACATAAAGTGTCTTAGTAAAGTTTTGGGCCACCAGAACAGTTTCAGTGCACCGTGGCATTGATTCTACAAATCTCATTACATATATATCTTATAGAAAGAAATATGTAGAAATGTGTAAACTTTGCTTAAATCCACCACAAAAGCTCAAATAAAATACATTAAATCAGAGCATAACATGGACTACATCCAGACAACATCACCATCCAACCCAATCACAGATCACCTTCATCATCACCACGCACCCATAAAATGTAATTCTGGTTTCTGATGTGGATGTTGTTTGAGCCGAATCAGTTCCTTGATTAATGAATTAGTCGATCTACAGAAAATTAATTTTGATAGTTTTGACATTTTGATAATCTATTAATTGTTTTAAGTAATTTTCCAAACTAAAATGGAGTCCTACCTTCTACCCGCAGCTCTAATATTTCTACCCGCAGCAGAAATTATATTTTGACAGCGGCGTTTCCGCCTGTCGTAATGCCGCTTCCACCTGCTGCATGCGCCTCTCTGCTGCAGCAGCTTGTGAACCTGCAGTCATGTGGTTTCTACCTGCGGTGACTGACATTTCTAACCGGGGTCATGATGAGTGTTTCTGAGGCGATGACATTTCTACCTTCACTGAGGATGTTCTCACCGGATCCATGACATTTCCACCTGAATGCGGCGCTGATACTTATTGCTTTCTGCTGTAACTGTGTTTCCACAGACTGTAATGCAGAGTCTTTCTCATGAACACAGACTGCACCAGGCTGTTTGTCACAGATTTCATATTTCCAGTCACAGTTTGTGCTTCATGTTTTTGAACACCGATCAGAATCGGACAGAATCAGAGGTTTGAACAAACAAAAATGATCATTCCAGCTGGTTCCTTTAGTTGTGTGTACATAATTTTCTGTACAAAGACAAAGAATAATTATTATCAGCATTTTAGGCTTTGTGAAATAAGATGGCTGAACTGTTTACAGTCTGATTGTGCACCTTTCTTGCCCCATAACTAATAGAAATGATGGACAAAACTATGAAAACAAGACCCAAGTTGTAATAAACTGGAATAATGATTTAATCCCGTAGTGTGACTCCTGTCAGACCCTCCTGCTTGGTAAAGATTCAAACTTCTCATAAAGTTGATTATACCAGACTCAGGCTTTGATGTGTAAAGTCTCATTAGTTTCCCAGTGCTTTTTTTTAATTTTTTTGAGATTTCATCAGATCTTTGATATTTTCAGATGTTTCTTAACAAGTCCTCTCCGTGTTTCCTCTTTAGTTACTGAGGAACAAAGCCTACCTCATCCTGCTGCTCTGCTTCGGCTCAGGCATTGCTGTTTTCACCTGCTTCACCACGCTGCTGGAGCAGATCCTGTGCGTGCAGGGATACACCAACGTGAGTACACCATAATGATTTCCATGGGAACCAGTGAGGTAAATGTTGGGTTTACAGTCTAAATGCATTGCACAGTGATATATTGTGTGTTCATAAACTGTTTTGCTGGGGAAAATGGAAGGAAAGACCACAAATGAACAAATAAATGGATTATTTACTTTATGAGTACAGCAACACACAGGATGTACTGAGAGCAAAAAAAATATCTTAAGTCAGTGAACAAAGAGAAAGAAACACTGGTCTGTTACATAATTGATGCTCTGTGTTTTAGAAACACTGAGATACTGAATAAACCTGTAACATCTCACTCCTGCAGGACTTTGCTGGCTTGTGTGGCGCTCTCTTCATCGTGTTTGGCATCGTGGGCGCCGGCGCTCTGGGACTCTACGTCGACAAGACCAAGAAGTTCATCGAAGCCACGAAGATCAGCCTGAGCCTCACAACTCTGATGTGCATCGCCTTCTCAGTGGTGAGAACACAAGACAGGAACAGTTTAAAGGTCAAAAACTGTTTTTCAGGAAGCTGTTAGGAATCATGGCTGTTTTTCACAAAGTTTCAATTTAAAGTGACTTAGTGCAATCACATTACCCCCTGAACACCATGCCTTTAAAAATCCTACCTTTGATAAATGCATAGAAATAAACCTTTAGAGCAGAATCGACTGCTATCACAAGAAAAGACTTTAAGTCTCTAGATTTAGCATGTGTTAACTATATATACATATTTAATAAAGGGTTGTGCAGTCTATCAGTCACGCTCTGAATATTCATAAATTAATGTTTGGGGTCACTGTGTTGGAAAGCTGCGATTCTTACCACTGTTTTTTTTGGGGGGGGGAAATAAACCACGTTTGATGCTCATAATTTGTATTCCATACATTTTTCCCCGCCCTGTTGATGCCCTGTCTTCAGCTCAGAGTTTTCCTCTGTCTGCTCACCTTCTCTCAGGTGTCTCTGATGCGACAGCAGAAAGCCGCCGTGGCTGCCGTGTGTTCTCTCTTTGGCCTTTTCGGTTTCTCCATTTACCCGGTGGTCATGGAGGTTTCTGTGGAGTGTTCGTATCCAGTCGGAGAAGCCACATCAGCGGGGCTCATCTTCATATCTGGGTACAGCTGTCTGAGCAAAACACACACAGACACAGTATGAAGTATGACATGATTTTATTATATAAACTGAGCAGGTAAAGGTCTAATGGCAGCATCTTTCTTCTTTATGTGAAATTTATGTGGCTGTTTCCTTGTGATCCTTTTCCAGACAGGTTCAGTGTGTTCTCTACATAATCCTCCTTCAGGCTTTGACCAAACGGCTCGCTGCCTCTCCTCTGTCCACCTGTGGGGACGCAGTCCTGAGCTGGCGAGGTAGGTCACATGATGTTACACCCACACAAGCATTTAACGAAGGCGACCTCAGTGGGAATCGGACCTGGCTTGCCAAGACGAGAACAACTACAAGCAGATGTAATGAAGTAGCAGCATTTACAGGACAATAACAACACTGTGAAAATGTTCATGTGCATTCAGTTAAATTTAACAGAAGTCAGAAACATATGAGGTTTAGAAATAAAAAACTTCAGGTTGTGAACCAGAGCTGTTCCTTAATCAGGTGGTGTTCTCGCCCTCAGTTCCCACGCTGGTGATGGCAGGACTCTGCACTTTCTTCACCTGCTGCTTCGTCATCTTCTTCCACACGAGGTACAGACGACTGGAGGCTGAAGAAGAAGCGACTTACAGGACCAAACAAATCAACGGTTCAACGACCAGCGACCACGCTTCGAGCGTGGAGACGTGAACCTGCTGACAGACTCATGATGGGACAGAGACACAGAGGGAATGATGGGTGTGATCACAGCAGCAGTTGATTTTCTTTGGTACAAAACAGTGGAAAAATATTTTGTTTTGGTTTTTGTAACCTCAGATCAGTGGGTGATTTTTTTAAAACATTTATTTTATCACAATGATTCTTTTGTACCATATTATACGATACAAACATTGAGCCTCAAATACAGGTTTTATTTTAATACACTGCTACTAACAGGTAATCCAAAAAAAAATGAGTATGTTGATTGTTATTCTGCAGAAATGAACTGTAGTGAAAATGGAAACTATAGTTCTGTACCACATTGAATGATTGCACACTCCTACAGCCAAAAAATAACTTTATAAGGATAAAATTTGTGTTATATTTGTTTTCCAGATGCACATAAATAATTATGTAGTAAAAACTTTACATTCTTTAATATTACACTGATCAGAGGAGTTAAATGATTAGCCTGAATGACGACGTGTTGCTGCACCTTCCCGTTATTCACCAGCATTTAAATCTGGAGTGAAGTCACCGGTGGAAAGTGATGAATTTAAACATAAAACCAAACTACTGGTCTCACAAATAAAGAGTTTCCTTGAAAGCAGTATGCAACCACTTGATTTAGAGAAAGCTCCTTTAAAACACAGGCACTGTACAGCGTGGAGGCTCATTACACAGTTTGTGTGTCCACGTTCCATAAATGCAGCACCTCCACCTCTGCTTCAGTGTTTTGTGAAAATTCCCAGGACTCAAAAATCAAATATGACAAAAACAAGAGCATGAAGTGTTGTATGACTCAGAGCACAGCAGAGCTTTAAGCTGCATTGTATTCTGGTCTGTTTCCTGCCGCTGTGCAAGGACTGTAGATTCTTTTCCCAGGGTCTGACAACAAAACCTGATGCTGGTACTGTTGGTGTTTTAGAAGCATTTTCTGCCATCACACTTCTCCGAAGCTGCTAGAAATAACTCGATGTGTTATCTGTATTTTATCCTTTTGTGTTAAAAGGTACTGTTCACTAACATATTCTAAATAAAAGGCATTACCTTTACCTGTTTATCAGGTTTTCTACAGGTTTCTGAAAACCAAAGGTTTCCTGTTTTTTAAAATCCAAATGTGTAAATGAGCAGAGAAAACCAAGCACAGTAATTGTACTATTGTACCACTAATCCTGTTCTGTGTCATTTTAAGTGTGTCTGTCATTGTGTTGTGGAAGAAAAGCACAAATAATAGCATTTAACTACTGGTTAAAAGCTTTTAACCACCAGGTTAAAGGTTAAACGGTTTTGTGCAATACAGGAAATACAGTCAATGTTTTATACTTATTAATGCAACCGAATCAGCTGATCCTTCTTCTTTTGAATTTATGTTCATAATATTTTAATTAAATGTGACTTGTTTATTGTTTTTTTTGCTTTTTTGAGAGGTGAAATGTGGGATTTTGTTCAACTTGACGAACAGAGACATGGAAACGTGTGACCTCACCTGCACCTCCTGTCTTTAGATTCGATCATCTACAGGGCACATACATCTGTAAATACAAGTACTTATCCAAACATCTGGAATAAAAAAAAAAATCTGTGTGGCCATTCACTTTATTTGAGTCTGACAAATTTGTTGGAAACCAGTGAAGCAGAATATCAGGTATGTCGAGTCCTCCTTCCTCCATCTTGTAACATATTCAGGCAGAGTTTTTCAGTTTCTTTCTATAACAATGGACTCAGTTAATGAGTAATGTAGCCTATTGCATTATTTCCATGACCCAGTAACACCAGAGCAAATTCCTGTACAGATATTAGCCATGAGGCCCAAAGTGATTTTAAAAATGATCATACCAAATACCATCCACATCTCAATGCTGTAGTGCAACTATTTTCACATAAGATAAACCAGACAGGAAGATGTCTGAGTGGCAGTAAGTGGCTGAAGTCGAGAAGATGACAGAAAGAAACAGGCGGATAAAGACTCTGGAGAGTTTTAATTATTTCACAATTGCACAAAAAACAAATGTAAAAAAAGTAGAGTGCTCTCTAGATTCAGAATCAATCCGAGCCAACCTGAAATCTCCTCTCCTAGGATCGTTTCTCCAGCTCTGTCTTGACTCAGACAGTTCATACGGTTTTAAAAAGACCCATTCATAAGAAACGAGCAGGAAGTAAAAATGAACAAAATGCAGAGCCAAGCCAAAAAAGAAAAAAAAGAGGTAAATACAATTTTTTAAAAAAGGGATCACTACAGCAAATTAATGACAGGATTTGTCAAACAGACTCTTTCACATAACTAACATCTCGAATGGCACCAAACACAAAACAAGTAAAAAAAAAAAAAAAAAAAACTGTAGCGAGGAGATTCTTGATGCAAGAGTTGGTAGTTTCTAATGTGCAGGTTTAGCACAGGAACATCATCATTTCATCCAACCTGCGTCTGTGTTAGTGAGAGTATCAGAGCTGCAGAGCACAGAACTGCTGGTAGACAGCCAGGATGTGGTGGTCGAGCTCGGCAGTGAACAGCAGGTTCTCCAGGGTTCCCATGTACTGCTGGATGGTCACATGGTGCTGCACAACGAGGAGACACATCACGTCATTGAGAGAATATACACAGTGAGATATCACAGTGTGTGAGCAGCGCTAACCAATCAGGAATCGTCCTAGAAGTAGCCCAGTTTTTGGAAGACTGATGTTGCAATGGATTGTGAGCTAATGTAAACTACAGCTTGGATTTTTTTTATTTACCATAAGGAAGATCTGCTGCAGTCGGTCGATGCAGTTTTTGTACCAGGGTGTGCTGATGTCGACGCTGCCGGTCTCACAGCGAACCAGATGCTCCGTCAGCAGCATGATGAAACGCTGAGGGAGGAAAACAACACTTAAAAATCCTTCTCCCATTAACCTGCACCGTCAGGAATTTTTTTTTTTAGAGAGGTTGAATTAGAGGGACAAGCAGAAAATCTCCCTGGTCTGATTCAGACACCTGGTACACAACTTAGCTAAGGATGCTATCTCCTAAATACCTAGTGTGCTGCTCTTGTCCCTGGCCTGACTGCCTGCTTTGAAGATCTAAGAGCAAGAAAAAAAAGAATATTCACTTGGAAGATGACGAGGAAGAGGTTCTTCTGTTCGCTCTGAGCCGACTCCACCTTCTCCTGTAGCCGCTCGATCTGCTCCTCCAGCTGACCCTCCTCGTCCTCGCTGTTCTTGTCCATGTCCTCGTCGTCACCGCTGTCCCTCTGTTGGTGTATATATGCACAAACAAGATTAACCCTCCTGCTTTAAGCAACTGAAGTCTTTTTTTTTTTTACTGAAGCACTTTAAACAAATCACTAATTTAAAACTGATTAACATGACACTGATGAACATAACGTGAAGGGTAAAGTTACCCTCTTATGCTGCTGTTTCTCCAGCTTGTCCTTGGCCTCCTCCAGCTCCTTCTGGATCTTCTGGACGTGTTTGTTCATCTTTCGAATGGTTGAGTGTAAAATCTCCCAGATGAAAAGTCTAGATGAGGTTAGGAGTTATGAGTCAGAGAAAAACATTTTAATTCAAGAAGAGAAAATTTAAGAAGAACGTCAGTTTTTATGTCCTGGTATGTGGAATGGAAAAATGCACGATGAATCCTGATGAAACCAGGGAAAACTGAATGTTGACCTCTCCTCATGTGGAGCATCTACATGTTAAACATTTTCTCTTTGTTGACATCCCACCTGGTGAACTCGTGAGCCATGTCCTGAGAGAAGAGCCAGTTGGCCACAGCAGCACAGTCAACAATCTGTGTCCGAATCATTTTATCCACCAACACTGCGATCATCTACGACAGCCGAGACACAGATTGTGACAACCAAACACTTCAATTAAACTAAAGGTCAATGAAAATTTTCCTTTTGGTATAAAGATCCACTTCTCTTTCACTGACTGACCTGTGGGTGGTTCCTCCACACTTCATAAACCACTTTGAGGATGTGCAGCTTCCCCTCGTCGCTGTCTGTCAGATTCTTCAAGATTTCGTGAAACCTGAAGGAATTAGATGCAGGTGAGGCCAACAGGGCTGGATTTATTCATTCAATACAAAATGTGTTTGCTTTTTGTGATTACACTCGTGGTTAGTGCACAGATACAGAGGAAGTCACTAGTTTAAATCATCAGGACTTACAACATAAAAGACCTTTAATTAGTCTCATATTAATGTTATGACGAATGTAATTACTTTTCTTTTTTGATGTTGTATAATAAGAATAGTGATAACTATTCTTAACCACAGATTCAAATGAAGTTTAGTAATTTTTCAGTAGGGGTAGTTTTTTTTTTAATAAATATGGACAATGATTTGAATTGTGGAGTGACAAGTATAAAAAGTTTGAACATGTATTTTAAAGTTGGCGCTCACAATGTGATCCAAGGTCAAACAGTCACAAAAACGTTTGAAGACAAAGATAAAAGTGGTTCGTTCTGGTGGGTGAACTCACTTGGCGAGTGCACTGAACGAGTGGCTGAAGGATTTGGCTGCCAGGTGGAGAAGAGTCTGCAGGAACACATCAATCTTCAAAGGATTGAAGCTCTCCCCTTCATCTGGAGGGAGAGAAAGAGAAGAGAACACAAAAAAGGGAAAAAGAACAAAGTAAGAGAAGTGTCAAGGAAAACTAGAATGACCCCGCCATGGTTGTTTGCCTCCACCAATAACATATGCAGTGAAGACAAGGGATTTAATTAGAAGTTATTAACTGTATTTTGTCATAATTAGCGTATACATTCTTGAGCTGTGGCCAAAATGTGGCCTTTGACCTTCCAAATCTCAAAAGTTCATGGAAACATAGTGCCTCCGGCCACAGCTGTCACTGGCATAGGGGCATAAAATTTCAAGAGAACGAAATGTGACCCAAAAGACTGAAATGATATTTGGATAAATGTCAAATCTGTCTCATTTAAACGAACAAACAAAGGCTGTGTAATTCAGCCACGTACAACAGTGTGAAGAACCCAACGACAAATTTCCACAGTCACGTAAAATAACTAGTTCTATGTTTTGGCATATGGTTATGATATTTTCCTCCGAGACACAGTGCCCAAAAATATTAAGAAAACTGTATACGATTAAAGTAAAACCAAATAAACTAACCATCCTCATCTTCCTGGTTGGGGTTGGGCACCTCTTTGAGGATGGTCAGGATCTCTTCGTTGGACGCTCGGTTCTTGATGGCATTTTTAACAGTAATGGACGCTGCGTAACCAGGTAACGAAGCTGTGAGGCAAGAGACATTGTGTTAGGTTGGTGTCTAGATGTTTTTGCTAGTCACAGATACGTCTGTGTAAACCATCTGACGCCAGTGCTCTTGTTTGTGCTGATAATTATGCTGTGAATTTGTTCTTCTGAAATGTTCTGCATTCTGCTGACAAGAAAATGCTCAGCAGGCATCAGAACTCAATCCTGCTGATTTGTGAAAATATAAATAAAGTGTTCTTACAAGCACTCTCATCTGTGTATTTAAAAATGAAGATGGGCTCTGCAGGGATGAGGGCTGAGAAGGTGGGAGGGACGATGTCCACTATCCGCTGATGGTATGAAAGTCTGTAAGGAAAAAGAGCGAACAGACAACTCCAGGTCAAGGGGGGCACTTCCCAGATCAAAGGGCCAAACTAATACATGTTTTCAGGGGCAAATAATGGGAAACAAGGTAATATTCAACTACTTCCATAGGGAAGATATTAAAGCTTGACTAAGGAGAGAAAATATTAAACATTCCTACAAGTCCTGCTAACAATCAGGTTAAAATGTGAATAATGAGTTAATACCTCATACTCTTCTCCAGAACTTCTTTGACAAACTTGGGCTTGGGCTTCTCTAGATCCACGGTCAAGCAGTCAGACCTTTACAAAAACATCACAAAGATCACATTATCAACTGAACTGTTCATTTGGGCACATTTTCTGACAATCTAAAACTATGAATAGCTGCTGTAAAAGTTCTGTCTGTTACAGAATCACTCACCAGTCATCCCAGCTCCATCGAAACTGGAAGTTGCTCAAATGATGAGAAAACCAGTTGATTAGTCTGGAAATAAAAAGGAAATGTAGAGAGACGGAAGGACAGTGTTACATTACAGACAGGAACCACTTTAATTATGTTTTCCCTCATTCAAGAAAAGTAAATGTGCAGTGAGAGAACCTGTCTATGCAGGTGGTGTTCATGGTGTCCAGTCTCATATACAGCATCTCTGTGGCTTGGGCCAACTAACAGACAGGAGTTAAGGTACAGTTTCTTTTAAATGAAAAGCTTGGGACATTCTGGAGTAACCTCAGCAACGTTCAACACAAACAGTCAAGGATACAACTTGTGGCAGTGATCCTGGCTGCAGTTTGCACAGTTCAATTAGCAGTGTGGTGTACATGACATCGATGTGAGGCGGAGACGGCAGCTGGAAAAGTTCTCCAAAGATCACCTGAAGAAAAAAACAAACACATGAATATTTGACACCAGCCTCTCATTTTTAGGATGTAGCTTTTCAAAAAAAAAAAAAAAAGAACTGTATACCTCCACGATGTGGTAGTTGAGAGGAATCTTATTTTTCCCTGGATAACTGAGTAACTGGGCAGCACTGAAAGGTAATAAAGAGAAATCAGAAATGCTAAAACCTCTGAGTCAGTGTTCAGTCTGTGCACATTCAGATCTGACAGAACTGAAACATGATCAAGCTTGTTACCCACCATGTTTTCCTCTCCCTCCAGTGAGTCTTGATGATACAGTGCAGGTTTTCTTCAATGACAAATCTCTCCACAGAGTGACTGCCAGGCATAACGGGACCCTGAGAATAAAGAGCAGGAACATTTGTGAAGTGTGAACTATAACATTAAAGACAAACTGCTTGCATCTGTACCTGTCTTGTACCTACTTGTATTCAACTTGTCTGTACTCAGTTGTGCTTTGTTTGTATAGAATATCCCTGATACAGGTGTGATACTATGTACCAGCAATTCTGTCTTTCACATTTCAATATGAACACACTGCTTTAATTGTATTAAATATTGATACGTTTAAAGCATAATGACAGTGTTTTTCTTCATATAACATACTTTCTTCACCTTATTTTCAGTGTGATCAAAACACATTCAGTTTATATTCTCAAGCTCCTGACCATTAAATGGGAGACCGTCCATCTTGAATGTTTTGGAAAATAAATAAATTTAATATAATAAAATAGAAAAAAAAAAAACAGTATCATATTGACGAGTGTTTTATCAAAGGAAAACCGTACGTACCTCAGGGGCATCAGTGTAGTCAAACATGCGGAAGACGACCCGCGGCATCGGGTACTGGGCGTCTGGCATGTGGCCCGGTGGGGTGAAGGGTGGCAGGTTGTGTTGTAGCGCCTCACACAACACGCTGTCAAAGGCGATGTATGGACGAAGGATGTGACGCTCCTGCCAGCGGTCTTTCTTCAGCTTCTGAATCTGAGCCCAAAGGCAGTCCAGGTACTGTGAGGAGGATAAAGTAAGAGGGGGGGGGGGGGTGGGTTGAACAGTGATCTGCCCTCTCAATCACAAGAGTGTCATTCAGCAGTGAAAGCGTCGCTGGTCCTAAACTTCATTTTAATCATGCAATTGGAACATGATATATAATTCAGTAAAATAACGGGAAAACTGTAGAAACTGTAGCATTGTTGTGTGTCTCTCACCTCCTCTTGTGGATGAGGCTTCTCTGCTGTCCACACCTGCAGCATTGGGACATGAGTCTTTCCTCTCCTCCTGAAAAACATGAAATGTGGAGAGATGCAAGAATCAGATGATGTGCGTGATCAAAGCACTGACTGAGTAATGACAAAAACAGGATAAACAATGTTAGAAAAAGTAAAAAATAGACAGAAGACAAGAAGATGTACGTTATTCAAATACAAAAGGAAGAAAGACAGAAAGAGATTGGGCAGAGCAGGTGGACAAAGACAGACAGAAAAGTGTGTCTTTGTCAGCACACGGCAGACATCGTACTTGAGGTAGCCTTCGATCTGGCTGAGGAGTCGGTCCATCTCAACATCCTTCTTCTCATAAAGCTCCTTACCGACCCAGGGCAGACAGGACAGAACAACATACACAAACCAGTCTGACCGAACCTGGGAACACAAACAAGATCTCTTACTCCACTGCATACCTAACATCTGAAACTCAACATGAAGCAGCCATCTTGCATATATGACTTTTGCACTGAACTCAAAGTTTAATCATATAACCATTAACCTTCTGTGTGATAGAGATAATATCTTTATTTTATTTTGTCCATTTTCAGGTTGCATTCATGCTGTTTTTCCCCACTTTACTTTTTAATCAACCTACAGTTCACCTCTCTCCTTTGATGCTACCCTGACCTCATTTCCAAAACATTAATGACACACTTTCTGCCTACCTGTGGTACATCTTCCTCTTGAGTAACACTGACAAAATTTTCAAACATGGCCACCATAGAGGGAGCAGCAATCACATGGCAGTTGACCAAATCAGACAGAAAACGCACCTGCAAAAAGAAGACATTATGTTTACACATTATGTTTAGCGTGCACACAGAGCGATATACTGATGCTTTTAAAAGCCACATGTCAGGTGCTTCAAAAAAATTTACTTACCAAGTAAACGGCTTCATTGTACAAGTTGTTTTTCAGCGTCTCCTTGAGTTGTCTGATCATGGCCTCAACAAACTCTCCCCCAAAGTTGTAATTTCTGGCATTAAGGAGGCCAACTAAAGTTGTATACACAGTAAGTTTCTCAGGTAGGAGGCGGGCGCTGGCAACAAAAGACAATTCAGTGAGAACTCCCACCTAAAAGACTGAATTTTTTACCTGTGATAGGGTGATATCTGGTGTGAACTTACACAGCACATAAAATACGCAAGATTTTGTTTTTGTAGTTTGGAAGGTCTGCCTCTAGGACACCTGCGAGACCCTCCAGGTTGCTCTCCAGGGACGATGTACTCTGTCAAGACATACAAAGCAATTTAGAATTTGTGGTATTAAGCAATTTAATGCAAAGCACTTCACTGTTAAATCGGTGGAGAGCAACTTTTGTTTTTGCTAAACCACAGTGTTCTTCATTGCAGCAAGCGCCGCCAGAAGTTCTGTTCTTCAGAAGTAAAGCAGTAATTCAAGGCTGAATCCTTCAAGAGTTAAGGGTTCGATCTCCAGAGAAACCACCTATATTGAACTTCTTTACCTTCTCCCCCACGCGACATATCAGTGACTCCAGACGGTCTTCAATCTCAATGGGCTCTGATGTTCTCCTCCGTTTATGGGCCTGACCTCCTGGAAGGTTAAAAAGAGCAACACAATAATCACATGGTGAGTGGAAAGAGAAACAAGGGCTGGGAGATTTAACTCAAGGACGGCCTCATGAATTAAAGTAAATTAAGTAAATAAAACAATATGTAGATGAAACACAAAAGTCAGGATATGTTAGTCTATGTTGGTTCAATTTTTTGACAGACTTGAAAAATTGCTAACTCATCCCTTAAATTAGCTAATTTTGCTCTCTAAAGCAGCACCTAACACATTCTGTTTTTCCCTCTAGATTCTGATCATTTATTAAAGTTTTAATCATCCGTACTCAGAGCACCACAGCAAAACCTTAAGAGGCAACAATCAGCATTAATATTTTGTATTCAAGCTAATCTTGATTCACCGTAGCTGGTTACCGCCCCCATGTTAACTACACACGTTAATAGCGGCTAACGGTAAACCGGTTAAGTCTGCCCTTACAAGGACAGTTTGTCTCTCGCTTTAAGAAAGTCCCTATAATTAAAATAACTATCAACGGATATTAATCGTTTAACTTTTTTGATAACGACGACAAAATCCAAAACTGGCCTTGGAAATTAATTTACTAATATTCATGCGTGAATGCACCAAACCAAAGACTGCCGAACACGCTAACGTTAGCTAGCTACGACTCGTTAGCCTAACGTCTGAATTACACATGTAACGTCCACTTACCGTCGTTCTCGTCGCTGTGTCGCCTCCTCGACATGTTTCACTCCGATTCGATGCGACTACAATGTAATTCAATGAGAAAAAAGGAATATAAAACAAAAGAATAAACCGTTTAAACAAGCTTGTGGATCGCTCTGCCTGATCGATGGAAGTGCAGAAAAATAAAAGCGGTCTGATTCAAGTGAGGCACATCCGGGGTCAACCGGAAGGTGCACTTTCTGTTTTCGTCCGATGTCCGATGTCGAGTTTGTCGCTGCACGCTTGGTAATTCTTGTGACTATAAAATGTAAATGTCACCACTATCGAAGCTTCATATTTCATATTTGCCAAAATAAGGCTAACATATAACAACCCGAATGCCAGGACTTTGATGAGGAATTAGTTCTTGGCTTTCCGACCACAAAGCAGAGCTAGCTCCATTTAAATTTTTAACAAATATTGTAACTTAGCCAAAGACTGTTTATTAGCAGTTTACTAAATTGATCATATTTTAAAAGCTGTTAAACGCCATGGCAGCAGCGGGTCATACACCTTGCACAGGGTTCATGGACTGGGACCTTGACTCTTCCACATCTAATGGATTAAAACAGGAGAAACAACTTTCTGCCTCACAGAGAAGATACTACAGCTTCTGCAGGAGGAAGGTGAGAGACAAAAGAAATACTGAAAAACGATTTACACTTCTGACTGATTCAATAAGCCCCTATTTTTACAGCATGAGCACATGGTTGTCTTTCAGTGAGTGTACAGATACAGAAACTGGAGCAATACTGAGGGATTAATTAAAACGTTGTGCCAACTTTATAATAATTCTCAGATAATTGCTCACTTTATATCCAAGTGGTTCCTGGGCAACATCTGCTATTTAGCACATTTAACATTTAAATCTTTCATTTTAAAAAGTATCTGACTTCCACTTTCACACTTTTTCTTTTCCACAGTCATTTGCTACCTTTGTGGCATCCAAGAGGCACAACAGTCAGGAGGAAGGAAGCATGTCTTGGAGCTGCTGCAGCCAGACCTTCAGTGAGCACCCTGCTATACACAAGCATGTGGCCAGAACTCATGATGCTGAAATAAGGGAGCTCACACAGGCCACATATGAATGTTTGTTAAACCAGCTGGAGAAAGAACCTGAAATACAGCAGCCAAAGGAGCACAAAGCCGAGGCAGTGGGCATTTCTGCGTGGATGCCCGACACCAGTTACATTTCTAAGGAGCAACTTCAAAAGTATTGGTCTTTTTAAATCTCCCATCTGGGTTCAGTTATCATGATATCCATGGCTTTGTACTGTTTTAAAGTGAAAATCCATCTTAATTGTGTTAATTTATGTGAATTGTAAAATATTGATAAGATCAGTTTTAATGTCCGTTTTTCTTTCTTTCTTTCTTTCTTTTTTTTTTTAAGAAATACTGTTTGTCTTGATGTTCTCTTGTTTTCTGTCAGGGGTCCAGGCAAGGTGATCCTCTATTATCACTACTGTCAAGTGGAGGATCCTAATGTCATCTGTGCTTGGCAGAAAGCTTTGTGTGAAAAGCTCCACTTAACTGGCAAGGTGAATAAATTCTCTTATCCTGCTTCCAAAAGGAAGAGTGTTAACATCAAAAATAGACAGAAATTTTAAAATATGTCTATAATTGTAAAAAGGGAGAGATCATTTCATTTTATTTAACTGTCCCCTTAAAATGCATCATGATTATCATCTTTAGGTGCGAGTGGCGACTGAAGGCATCAATGGAACAGTTGGTGGAACAAATGTGGCTACTGACCTTTACATCACTGCAATGCTCTCACATCCTCTTTTCAAGATGGATAAGGAGGATTTTAAGGTCAGACTCAGATGAAAAACTCATAGTGGATGATAGATTATATTATATTGCATATAAATGGAAATGTTTGTTCCTGTGTGTGCATGCAGACAAGTGACGGTGGTGCAGAGTGTTTCACAGACCTAAGGGTCGGGGTCTATAAGGAAATCGTCCCGATGGGAGTGAATCCTGATGTCATCTCCTACCGATTAGCAGGTTCTATATTATTATTGTAATGCTACAAAATTGAAATTAATAGTAGTAATAACAAACAACAAATGTACAAAAGCTCAAAAGTCCATCATTTCATCATTCAGGAACAATGTGCTAATGTGCTGAAGTTCTGTTTTGTAACAGCTGATGTTTGAAGCTTTTTATTTGTGTGGTTTGTGAAGGTGGTCATGTTTATTAAATTCTTTTTTTTTTTTACTCTCAGGAACTCATTTGGAACCTGAGGAGTTTCACAAGGAAGTGGAGGCTCTTTTGGCTAAAGGGGATCTGTGCAATGACACCATCCTCTTAGACTGCCGTAACTTTTATGAGAGTAAAATTGTAAGTAATTTTTCAAATTTCCTACAAAAACAATGAATTGCACAGGTTCCATAGGCAAAATGAATTGTCCAAATGTGATCCTTTGTTTCTTTTACCTCATTTGTGCTGTATCTACAAAAGGTGCCTTAAGCAAATACAGTGCTTAACTTGTTGCAGTGAGAATGCTAGACCCTTAAGGTACCACCTGGGTACTGAAGTGGAGTTTTGAACAACTGTGTTAAGCAGAAAATGATAAAAAAGATTTCTGATGAAATGTTCATTTAAATGTCCTTAAGTAAGATGCTGAATTCCTACTTGTTTCAGTGATGGTTTCACTGCCTTTAAACTGGGAAAAAGTCAGGTTTGTTGCTAACTGTGATTATACTTTTCCCTCCAGGGGCAGTTTGCTCAGTGTTTGGCCCCGAACATCCGTAAGTTCAGCTACTTCCCTGACTACGTCGACCAGAACCTGGAACTGTTTAGAGACAAAAAGGTCCTCATGTACTGCACAGGAGGGATCCGATGTGAGCGTGGCTCTGCATACCTCCGCTCTAAGGTAAGTACACCTGTCAGGGTTTTAAACTACAGAATGATATTTAGATTTTGTTTAAATGTTTAGTACGTGATGGAAATGGATAAAACGTATTCACCAACTAACATTTTGCAAGCTGCTGACTCTCCACAAGGGGGAACTGTTATTGTCTGTGTGTGTATGTTCTTGTTCCACATGTTACAGAAACTATTGTAGTTGAAATATTCTGCATAAAAGATATATTGTAGATTTTTGTCTACTCTGGGCCCCTACATCTCTAAACATATAACCTATTTGTAGGATGTGTGTAAAGAGGTTTACCAGCTGAAAGGTGGAATTCACAAGTACCTGGAGCGTTTTCCAGATGGTTTCTATCGAGGAAAACTTTTTGTTTTCGATGAACGCTACACCATCTCCTCCAACAGTGACATAATCTCAGGTTAGTGTTTTCTCTCTGTGTAATAAAGCTCCTTTTCAGAATGTTTAATAATGTAAAGAGACCTGTTGAACTTGTGTCTCTGTTCAGACTGCAGGTACTGCGGCTGTCCATGGGACCAGTATAAGCTCTGTTCCACCCAGTTCTGCTGCCAGCTGGTTCTGTCATGCCACAGCTGCAGACAGAATGGACACACTGCCTGCTGTCTCACATGTCAAACCAAAGGACAGGCTCAGAGCGAGGCGTCCTGCGCCGCTCCACAACACAAAGAGGAGTGCGAGTGTACCGATGGACGTCCCAGAATCCCTCAGGATGTGTGACGATAAAATGGTTATGATTGGACATTGGTGCCTGCAGCCACATAAAGAATGCTGCATGTCCAGGGATTTTAATTAGAATGCACAACTAGAATTAGTGGAAAGTAACCAGTATATTTTAAGTAATTCATTTTTTGACATGAAATTAGGGAATTATGTCAGATTAACTGTATCTAAGTGGATGATAAAACTGTTTATTAATCTTTTATTGAGTAAATGTAAGAATAGATCTGTAGAATCCATGAGTTTTATTACATAGATTTTGTGAAACTGGAATGCCTTATCATTAATGAAAGCCTGGTTTCAGTGCATTTGAACTTCTTATTTTATGTATATGTGTCTGCTTGTTTGTGTAAGAATGGGATTTTATCTTTTCAAATCAGTGCTTTGGCAATTGTTTATGTTAATTACACAATTTAATTGGCCCCAAATGCTAATGTTTCATAGGTAATTTTAAATTTAAGTAATTTCATTTTATGCTGTGGAAAAAAAGTGTTGATACAAATACACCAAAAACATGCAGAATTTACATCCGTTCACTGGCACGCTTATACCATGCAATCTCTGGCCAAGGCAGGTTCCTGAGACTGCAGGTGTTCCTTCAACACTTTGAAACCACAAACAGCAACAGATCTGCGTGCCTTGCTTGGGATGACACACTTTTGTGATGGCATTCTACAAAACGTGTTGTACTGATGTAAAGCACTTTGAGTTGCATGTGTTGTATGAACTGTGCTTTACAAATAAAACTATTATTATGTATTATTAAAGGTAACATGTCAATATGAAACCATGTAAAAGCAGGCCACTAATGTCAGGTATAGAGTTTATTTTCACACACAAAAAAAATACAACGTAATGGTTCACATATAAAGTTCGCAAGCTCCACAAGGGGGAGTGAGAGGACCACAGCCAGGAGCCTGTAAAGCTCCTCAACATCCCGACTGGAAGCTTCAGTTCTCAGGCTAGTCGACCTGGTCAGGCTGCCTCGGTCCTCATTGACCAGCAGCAGCCTTTTTTACCGCATTTCTCGGGGGGTGGACCAGGCTTTGGGACGGTGACGCTCATGTGTATTTACTCACCCTTGTATCAGTGGGAATAAGGACGGGAGGACTGAGCGATGTCTGCGCCGGGTTCCACAAACCTTGGCAGCTCCGTCGGCTACAGCCAGAACTCAACGCCGAACGGTGGAGCTGCGCCCCCCTATCAGAATGGTAACAGGCCGGGCTGATGCGATTAGCCAGCCCGCTACTATTAGCATGCTAACGCTCTGTGACGTCAAATAGTTTGTCATGCGCCGAGTTTTTTGTTATTTCTTGCACAACTGGCCTCTGATATTGATTATAACAACATTTTTTGGTATAAATAATATCAAAGTGTAATTTCGGCAAAAAAAAGTATTTCAGCTAAAGCTAGTCAGATGCTAACGCTAGCTAACCTAATAGCTGACCTAGACCCGGAGGAAGTAGCTGCTAACATAAGCTATCAGGCTAACGCAAAACGTTAGCTAAGTGTTAGCAAGATAATAGCTATGTTTGCGCACCATCATTTCATAATGTTCTCTTTGATATTGAAACTCGAATGTACCACGATTCAGTTAACTCTGCGCCGAAATAATATGCTTTTTATTGATGGCTGGTGTTGATGTGAGGGATGCATATTCATTAGAGAGCTAACCGGGTTTCAAACCCCACTGCTGAGGTAACATGCTGAGGAATTGTTGCTAATGATAACCTTCGTTCAGTATTTTATGTATTAGCTTTGTGCTTCTGTCTCGACTAAGCTCAGTGGAAGCAGAACAGTATTTGGCTCTAAGCTTATTGTATTTGCACTAAACTGCTTGGTCCCTCTTTCCAGGTTCAGCACAGACATACCCATCCATGTATCCACCTACAGGCTACTATGGAGCCCCTCCTCAGCAACAGAGCTACCCCACCATCCCTGCCCACTCCACACCTGTTCCCAACAAAGCGCCCATTACGAACAGTGCCCACAGTGCTAACTACTACCAGAACAACCATCATCAGCAACAGCAGCAGCACCTCCCTCAGCATCATGTAGCACCCTCCCCATACAGTGGTCCCCTGAGCTCTGCCCCTCCTTCTCAGCCATATGCTACCCTCCCCTCTTCAGCACCTCCACCATCAAACACCCAGTACAATCAACAGCCATTCCAGCAGCAACAGCAGCAGCATCCTCCCTACGGCCCTCCAGGATCCTACTATGGACAGCAGTCATACCACACTCCCCCAGTGCAGCACCCTCAACAGCAGCACTACCCTAGTTTGGTTCCTGCACCAGCTAGTGGTACTGCAGCTCCCCTGTACCCCATCGTTTCATACCAGTCGGCGCCAGGAAGTAGCCAGTATGGCACCATGAGTTCCTCACAGAGCACCTCCACACCTGGAGTCATGCCCATCCAGATGGGTGCACCCCTTCATCAGTACAGCACCTCTCAGCCGGCCTCCACAGCACCGGTGCAGCCTGGGTATGGCATGGGTCCTCCCAGTCAGATGGCGCCAACAGTCAATGGTCAAGGAAGCACAGGTATGTGCGACTGTTCATGTTATGCTGAGGCTGATCAGCTGCTGGCTGGAAAGTGCAAAATTTTCAAAAGATTGCTCAACATTCCTTAAAACTGTACGTTAATTTCGGAGCATTATATGCTTTTGGTGTTGCAGAAGCATTTACACTACCTATGTTATTCCATATGAGCTATGAAAAACAGTTTTGGTATCAAGCCAGCGATTTGCTGCCGACACTTGGGTGATTGTGAAATTAGCATTTTTGTATTTGCTTCTTTCAATTGTGTTTGTCACTTAACACAACTGTGAAATTAGCTACAGAATGAAAGTTAAATAGTAATTTACCTTAAGAAGGCACACCTAACAGGTACAACCTGTTTTGCACCTGTATTTGTGGTAAGACTCCTACAAAAATCCATGTTTTGCTGCAGCCCAGACCACAGTCCACCAACATTACGACCAAAGCCAAAAGGCACCTCAGAGTTATGACTCCTACGGCGGGGTCACTCAGCACACCAACACTGGTGGTGCAGACGCAGACCGGCCGCCCTCAGGAACCCCCTCCACTTCAGTTCATTCCTCACCGGGTCGACACCAAGGTAATACCATGAGTCAGATTTTTTTTAAGACTGATACACAACATTTTAGTAGGTCTGTCTTCACTAAGTAATATCTTAAGAAATGTGGACCAGCATTTGTACTGGTGTTCATTCAGAGAAATGTTAGTAAAAGGCCACTTTGTATTTATGTTTCTGTACATACAAAGATGGAAGTTGAGAGACTGCTATTGTGCATTTAGCTGCTTGACAACATACATTGCAGCTGTTTTAAAACATTCAAATATAATTTAAACTATAGCTTAAAGTTCTTGAGAAGCCATTCTTTCATTTGATCTTCATACTTTGGTTGAAAATTGTCTTGAAGTGAATACTTTTGTTCTATCCTGCTTTACTTTGGTGTTTGAACATAAGCTCATTATACATAAAACGACAGCTTGTGGTTTTTCTGCGCTCTATGGCCTGGTTTTTGTCTTGTCTGGTTAAAGTTCTTCAATGAGCTTATTTTTAGATGTACGGTTGGAATGTTTGAAATCCTGCTTTAAGTTTACACTGCAGGTGTGTGTGTATGATTTGCATATCCACAGCTGCGCTTTGGAAATGTACCACATGTAATATCTTGCACACACACACACACTTTCACATGAGCAGGTGTGAGCCTTAACACAAATTTGAGGGTTTCAGGTTGGAGCTTATTAGTCAGCTGTTGCTTTACTTGGGTTGGGGGTGGTGAACATTTTCACTGTTACCTTCGTTAGAGAGTTAGGACTCTTGCACCAGCTGCACTTGCATTTAATCATAATTGGGGTTGCAAACTCCAGTTGTCTTTGGATCTTATCTTAAGAGGAGTGAACGGACCACAAACTAACATTTCTGCAGATTTTTTTTACTGTGTGGCCAATAAAATGTGTGTCTAAATGAGTTTCTTCTGTCCCAGTGATATTAGCCTCAGGCAACCAAAACAT
Organism: Toxotes lorentzi; assembly: GCA_037833715.1. Classification (NCBI taxonomy): domain Eukaryota; kingdom Metazoa; phylum Chordata; class Actinopteri; family Toxotidae; genus Toxotes; species Toxotes lorentzi. Next base: position 21,775,221 of record JBBMJY010000002.1, on the reverse strand, counting down.
GTAATACCATAGCAAGACATAGCAGGACAAACAAAAGATGCACCTCTATAATAAGAATGTATTAAAAGGCAGGTTTGGTTGTTACAATTATTAAGTGTTAAAGTGTAGTGTTAAATCAAGTGATCAAATTATTTTTAGCTGGGTTGGTAACAGTGATTGCAGTGTTTGTGGTTATTGTGGCAAAGTACTGTGACTGTTGAACTATCAAACATCAGTAAAATTTAAAAGCTGAATACAGGTGGGGAAAAGAATAACTGTGGAACTTGTTGAGCAATCCACAGGCTGGGAGTAACCTCTGCCACTGAAAACAACTTTGAGCGACATAAAATCTCACAGGAAATGACAAATCTGCAACTCTCCTAATACTTTGACACATCACGAGTTATCTGATGCATACATTACACCTAACTGTGTGCACATATAAGTTTTAAGTTGTTAGTTGCCTCTTTTCATTTGGCCTCTGAAATTTCATTGTTTTGTATGTAGACGTGGAAACAGTAAATGTTAAAACAAGTCTTACTGCAAAAGAAGTTGTGACTTTCACCTTCTTTCACTGCCAAACATTTCAAAATATCTTGGCCGATTTAAATTTAGCTTAAGGGTCTGTGGGTGTTTTGCACAGAAAACAAAGATCCTCAGTGCTGTTCTCTGTCTGGTCTTCAGGGTAGTTTGTCCAACAAAATGGGCAATATATCAGCCACTTTGGTCGGTGAATGGCAAAAGTCTGTTCATTGCTTCAACTCACCACACACAGACACTTAATGAAGTTTACAGCATGATCACCGGCGTCCTGTCTGCTGTCGATCACCCAGTCTTGACAGTTTTCTTATGTACCTCTCCCACCCCCCAACCCCCTTCCAACAGGCATGCAGTATGGATATGTTGCTAATAGTGGAGCTAGCTCTGCCTCTGCCGCCACCTCAGGCCCAGCAGCAGCTCCTTCGTCATCCAGCTCTGATGATGATGACGATGATGATGATGATGATGAGGAGGAGGATGAGGAAGCAGGTCTGCTTTAGCTTTTTCCTCCTCCATTACCCCTCTCATACCACTTCATCCACCCCCTAAACTCCTCCAGTTGTGTGTCTGACGACTGTCACTTCTGCTCCACCTACCAACACTCTTAATCAGTTTGCCACCCATCATTCGTGCCTTCCCCTGTCTAATAGGCTAATCAGATTTTTCCCTGTCCTTTCAAAGTTCACCTGTTGCTCACCATCTTTCCCCCTCATGGTCATCAGTGCTCGTACTTAATGTTGAATTCGTCTTGCTCTGTTGCTCCATCATTTAAAACTGGCATGAAATTTTTATCTTTCAGAAAGGTAAACAGGTAAGTAGGTTAGCATGTCGGTCTGTCTTTAAAGCCTTCAGCCATGTTCTGCTTCTCTCATTGCCATGCAGTGGAAACTGTCATCCTTGCATGCTGTCTAGCTCGTTCTCACTGAATTGTCTCAGGGATATGATCATCCGTCTGTAGTGCGTCTCAGATTACCAACAGTCGTCTAACTGTGGTTGCTGGTGGGGAAAAAAAAAATCAATAAACTGTGTTCTTACTTCCAGCCATCTTACAGCGGTAGAGCTCAGATAGTAGTAGCTGACCTCATGTCCCCTTTTGGATATGAGTAGGAAATAGATGTGGTTATCTAGTATTGAGCTCTATGCATTTTCTGAAAATCAGTTGTTATAAGGTGTTTGGTGCTGAAATGATAGTTCAGTTTGCAAATAACAGAGAATTAACCAACAAAATTTGATAAATTTTTAATCATTTAAGTCATTTATGAAGCAAATATGCAAAACATTAGTTGGTTTCAGGATTTGCTGATTTTACTATATGGTAAGCTTTCTTTGTAAAGAAAACTCAGTAAAGTGCCCTAAAGGGAAAAAGGAAGAAACAAGTTCTTTATGCTTTTTTTGTAATTTTGGGTTGTTGAAGTGTTTTGAATTTTTGGACAAAAAGTCCATTTGAAGTTATGTGAAATTGTTACAGGCATTTTTCAGAATTTTCAGATATAGAGGCTGAATTATTTAATCATTTATTTGGCCTAAAGAAGACTGATGGCAAAGGCTGTTTGGCACTTTACGAATATTCCTGACAAAATAAAGGCTTTTATCTAAATAAGCCTGTAATCACCAGTGGAATGAATCCTAGTTGCATTGCTTTAAGATGCATTACAAGACTTTCAGTCATCTTACAGAAACATGTTTAATGTCACAGATTCAGTAGTTACTGAAACGGAATTATTTTATGTGGGAAAGTAACGTCTTCTACTTCTTATATCTGGCTCACATAATACTGTACTGCGCTTTAACGGTCTCATACATACGCATGTTATGTACCACCCAGGTGTTTTGCAGATGACTGTTCCTCAGGAGCTGTGTCATCAGACAGAGGTTAACAGGTTTTTAAATATAGCCACTCCCCTGCCACCAGGTCCAGGCTCACTGTGTATATGTTTGCTGATTCACTTGCTCCCCAAGAGAGAGCATTGGCCAAGGTTATGTCAGCACAGCCAGTACTCATTAGCACATCACTTAATTAAAAGAGTGTGTACTGCAACAAAATACCAGTTATTGCTTTCTGGATGTTATGCTATTAATATAAATATATATTTTTTTTTTTTCTTATTGATGTCACAAATGGATATAAATTTATACAAACATTCATGTAAATGATCAATTCATGTTCCACAGACCTTTTTTAAAACTTAGAATGTATCAGACTTTAAGTCCCACAAGAAATTTACTATCCTAAAAAATGCTAATCAAAAAGAAGAAGAAACTATATTGGTAATAATATTAACATAGGTTACATAAATTATCATGTAACCTTTGTTACAAGTACAGTTTTTTTTTTAATTATTTCAATTATTTTTATTATCAGTTAGTCTTCAGATTACTTTCAGTTGATCTTTCAGTCCATGAGAAGTCAGAAAATAGTGAAAAGCTCCTGTCAAAACTAAACTTAAAGGTGATATAATTTAAATTGTTTTGTCTGAAAAACAGTCCAAACCCAAATGTATTAATTTTCCAGTGAACACAGAAAAGCAGAAGAATCTGAATTTGAAAAGTAAATAACCATTAAATATTTTATATTTTTTAATAATCAATCAGCTCGTAGTCAAACATTACATCATCCCTGCTAGTTTTGAGTTAAACAGTTGCATTCAAGACACCTTCAGTATTTTGTTTTCTTTGCTGTGTCTTTGCCAAGCCTGCTGAGTCACCCTGGCACTGCTGCCAATGTGATGCGAGTTGTCTCAAGTGAAAGACGTTAAATGGACTTGTTGTCGTAGCAGTGCTGTGGCTTGTCTGAGTGGATTATTCGAACACATGTTGCATCTTGTAATCATGCAATCTTTATTTTTGTAGCACGTGTAGGAAAGGTGTTCAAAGTGCTTCTGAAGACTCTGCTTTAAAAATAAAAAGCAGAAACTAACCACCCAATGTAAGGACTGGTGTAATGTGTTCTCTCCTTCTGGTCCTGGTCAGAATGAGCCGCAGAGTTCTGTATCAGCTGTAGCTGGTTGAGTCTGTTAAAGGTTTTGTGACATCCAGACATTAATATCTAAACTACACATTTAAAAAGGGAATAAATTTGTTCTGTGTCATCAGGGGATGTGTAAAGCCACATAAAGCTGTGTGTCATCGGCATAACCATGGAAAGAGAAGCCATGTAACATATATGGATTAAAAAGAAGTGTAACGAGGGGTGGCAACAGCCTGGGGGCAAGCGAAGTGGGCTTGTGATTAGAAATCATAAGACCAGTTGTAGGTTAGAAGAAAAAGGAAATGGAAAACAGCAGAGTAAATCTGCTACAAGGTGACGCTAACTACCAACAGATTGTCTACATATTATTAATCTATGAGCTGACAGAACAAAGAACAGGAGGAAGAGGAGGTGGTGTCAAAAGAGTGTTGAAGAAGGAGGAAGAAGGCTTAGCTGTCCCACTGTCTTCCTCCTCCAGAGCAGATAATCCAGTAGTCTGCTGGTCCGATTTAGTCGGAGATAATTGGATCCTGTCCTGTCCAATGAGCTCTCTGCCACAGGCCTGTCGTGTCTTGGTTTGCTGTTGTTGATCCCTCCTTTTGGCCCACATGGATTAATGGGTTCATTCAAATATTCTACCCTTGTAATCCTTTTGGAAAGCCTATTCATTTTTGGAAATGAGAGGAAAAACCGTGGCTTCAATAGATCATAATGCGTCTGCAAGAGCCTTTGTCTCACAGGGTGCAGTAGCAAATTAGACAGGAAGTGTGAGGGCAGAAACAGTGGGATGACATGCAACAAAGGCTGGATTTGAACTGAGGGCCTTGTGGTTTAATGGTGTGCCTCATAGACGTTATACTGTATTGACTAGACTTATTGAGTTAATATTAAATTAAATTAATATTTTACATTTAACACATTAGACACTAACACATTAAACACAAGATTATAAAAGTACAACATTTTAAGATCAAACCAGTGGTTCCCAACATTTATAAAGTGTGAAGTACAGAATATACGTGGGAGAAACTTTGTGAAAGAGAGGCTGAGAGAGTGTGAATGACGATCATAGATTGTGGAGAACTCAGAAGGAACTAAAGTACGAGTGAATCAAAGACTGAGTGACAGACTTGATAACATAATCTTTATAATCTTTTGCTGTTCTCATATAGCTATCGTCCATATTTCACCTGGGTTCCCTCCATATTTTCTCTTCTCAGAGGCCTGTGCTTCCCGCCAAACATATGTACGCATTCTTGTTCAAAACTTAAGTGCATCCTTTCATCGTGTTTTCTTCCCTGTATTCATGCCAGTTCTCTTTCCCTTTCTTTTTCTCTGAGCCCAAAGGGAGTCCAAGCACAGTGCACTTCATGGCCAAACAAAAAAAGCTCCTTCTTCTTCCTGTTCTTTCTTTCTTTTTTTGTTTAGTTTTTTTTAGTTTTACCTTTTATTTTTCTGTCCACGTGGGACTGTGTTTTACAATGTGAAATTAATTCTTTGCTCTTCCACTACTCTCAATCGGTCTTTTGCTTTTAATTTCAGGTTTTTAATTCTTAATATGTTTCACTCTTTCTCTCTGCCTCTCACAGGTGGTGATACCTCTTCTTCCACTACTGGCAGTGCCTCTCCGGTGCCCAACAGCTATGATTCCCTCGAGGGGAACAGTTATCCAGGTAAATGTTGATCATAAGCATACTGTACGTCTAATTGACATTCATACAGAGATCCATCACAACACAGAACTGCTTAGCAAGGCCTGCTGTCTTGTTTGTGAGTTCATAATTTTATTCGTTTTGGCATTTACCTGCTTCTTTAATTGAAATTAAATCACAGTGAGTGTAAAGGTACAAGATGAGCATTTGTAACTTTATATTCAAAGAGTTCAGAAGACAATCTGAACACCACCACATTCATACTCTGTTAACACTGTAGATGATGTGTTCTCTATTTCTGGATCCATTTTATGTGACATCTATTTCAGACATATAATACAATACAGTTTGATCGCAGCAAGTGTATCACGATGCGTTTTGCGTGTCGTGACCTTTCTTTGAAGATGGTAAAACAGTGTCTGTGGGCAACAGAAAATTGAAAACAAGTACAAGATAACAAAGCGGGTTGATTGAAAGTGAAACTAATTGTATCGAACTAAACAGGGAGTATCTGAAGCTTGCTTGGCTTTTAAAATAGTTATAACATATTTTACTACTTTAAAAATAAATTAAAACTTGTTATAGCTCTTTCAGCATGTAGAGGAAAGTGTGGGGGAAGATGATAATTATCTGCATTTATCTGTTACATACATCACATTACCATAATGCTGAACTCTCTCTCTTCCCCAGATTCTATGCCACCTTCTAATGATATGACCAACCAGGCTCAGCCCTATGGTAGCTATGGTTACCCCAGCATGCAGCCAGCCTATCGCCAGGGATCGGCCTCCCACGCTGATTCTGCCCCCGCTCATGATCTATATGGTCAGTCAGGCTACCAGCAGTACTCCCAGGTGAGGCCACAGTTCCTGAGAAGTGTTGACTGATGTTTTCTTATTGAAGCTTCACTTCTTATAATTGGTGAATGGTGAGCAGTTTAACCAGCCTGGATGCAGACCTCTGAATTGCCACCCACTTCTGAATTTTTTGGCAAGCAGTTCAGAGCTCTGCTGTTTCTTTTGTGAATGGCTATTTCCACTATTGGAGAAACACCTGAGCCAGTCAGATTCTTTATGGTGGCACCTAAGCAGATGACAATGTTGACAGCGTGTTAGTTGCATAAATCTTAAACATAGTTACTGTTATTACAGACCAAAAACAGAGCTGAAAGAGAGGGACTATTGGACTTATATTTGCCAGATGGCCTCAAAGTATGCTGAACTTACAGAGCATTTGACGCTGAGCTACTTGAAGAGATGTGACAGAATAATGCCAACTTTATCTTTTCGTTTAGTGATAAAGTTATTACAGAAGCATTGTCTCACTAATCTTTTCATCACAGTTTGGCAGCAAGTTAGTGATAGTTTAGTTTGTTATATTCTCCTGCAGAAGGAGGAGTATCCTTGCTGTACTGCCTCACCAGTCCAGATTGATCACAAGAGTAAAAACATATTATTTTTCTCTCTCCCTCCTTCGTATTCAGCCATTCCCGAACCTGTCCCAGCTGTCTGCAGCCCTGGGAGGGCTCAGCGGGGTGCCAGAGTTGGAGGTGGAGACCCTGAGGCCAGTTAATCTGCTGCAGGAGAGGAACCTGCTGCCTCCCAGGCCCTTGGAGGCCCCTGAACCCAACCTCAGCTCTGATCTCAAGAAAGTCAATTGCAGTCCACAGTAAGTAAAGTGCAATTTCACAGTTTTACAACCAAATAAAGGCTTGTTATTTACTGAAATAACTAGTGGGTAAAAATAAGGCATAACTGAATGAAATCATTCTGTAATGGTACTGTAATGCAAATTATAATTCAAAGAAAATTAAAAGCAGGAAATAACTGAAAAACAGTATGAAAAGAGCTTGTGATGTTATATACACAGAGAATGAAACCTTTTTGCTATGAAGGTTGTGTTCCTCTTGCTTTCTCTCAATGTATAACTCTCTTATTTGAAAGAATACTTCTGTCTCTCACTCACTTTATCTCTGACTCTGTCTAATCTGTGGATGTGTTATCTAACCCACTCTTTCTTTCTCTCTGCTTGTGTTTCTCTGATCAGGACATTCAGGTGTACACTGACTAGTATCCCCCAGACCCAGGCGTTACTCAACAAGGCCAGGCTCCCCCTGGGCCTTCTCCTTCACCCCTTCAGAGACTTACAGGTATAAGCTGACCCCTGCAGCCCCAAAAAGCTTGACACAGTGAAACATTCACATGCAAAACTTTTGTCTCAGATAGATTTTGCTGTCTTAGAAATGAATTAGCTTCAAATATTATTGTAAGGTGAGGCTAATATGGCATTTTGACAGCCAATGGTAATGTTTTGGAACTGGAGCAGCCAATATTTTATGACTAAATGGAGTTTCTTTAACTTTGACCATTTTCTTACCCTAACCCATTGAAATGCACAATTTGTGCAGTTTTTCAGTTTAGCTATTTTCCAGTTGAAAAAATTTTCAAAACATAATTTGAATTATGTTAGAAAAAAACCCACAAATACTACTGTTGTTGCTGTTACCTAAAGCAGCTGCATTATTTTTTCTTGATTTGATGACAGCAAACATTACTTTGGTGGCAACAAATGCTCAACACACTATTGATTGCAGCCTGCAGTTTCTCCCTTGTTACACTTTTCCCAAGCAACAAGATACAGTGAATAAAATATGCAAAATTTAGTCTTTGTTTACTTGCAACAAACTGAGACAGTCAGGAGTCTTTTGTAGACAGTTTACAGCTGCAGTGGCAGTAGGATCAGGAGATTGATGATGAGGTGACAGGAGATTGATGATGAGGTGACAGAAGATAACGATAAGTGATTGTATTTTTAGAGGTGTTTGGTGACATGATGTCAGAGGGAGTGAACTGACGGAGAACAGCGATTCACTGAAACACAGGACAGAAGGACCAGCCAAGCAGTTGTCAAAGTTTAGAAGAAGAAGCTTGATAGACAAATTTTGGCTGTTTGTGTTCTAACAGAGTAGTGGGCTGGAGTAAACTGTGAAAGGGGCAAGTAAACAAAATGAGACATTGTGAACCTCTTTGAATACTATTCATGTAGTGAAACGGCTGCACAACCTTGGAACCACGTTCAGGTTATGTAACAGCTGGCAACTCCCAGGCACTGCTGCTTTCACTGTAACACCATGGATACAGGTTCACAGTCACCATGTGCTTCACACTACACCACTTTCCAATTTCACAGTACACAACTCTGTGGTTGTAATAATTTGTTTTTGAAATGTAAAACTGACATTGCTTCTCCTCCACACTTCTACCAGTCATCTCTAAATGCTCTTTCAAATCCTGGCACTGCTGATAGTTTGTTTGCAGTGTGAGTATTGGAGCATCTTCAGAAAGGGGAGCTGATGACTAAAAGCTGAGCAATATGTATATTTTTGTAAAATGACAGTGTTCGTTCGGGGTGTAATGAATCATTATTTTCACTGAAGGTAATTTTCTCAATTGAAGTTTCAGCTGTAGTATCTGGTAAATAACAGACACTGAAGAATAACTATGCAATAAATATGTTCTAAGGAAAATTGCAGAGAATTTACAGTGACCCTGGTGCACCAACTGCAGAAGTCCTTGAGAATACAATCAGAGAAATGTATGAGAGACAGAAAAGTGCTCCAGGTGCAAAGATTTGTTCAGTCACTAAGAAACAGAAACAAAGCTCGTCTTCGGTCATTTGCTGAGGCATGAGTAAAGGAATGTTTTTGAATGTTTTTGTGATTGAAAAAAGAAGGCTGATGAACCGTCAGCTCACAAGAAACGTTTTTTTAATCTTTAATCCATTTTCTTGCCCCTTTTCTCCTCTGCAGCAGTTACCGGTTATTACGTCGAACACGATAGTGCGCTGTCGCTCCTGTCGCACCTACATCAATCCCTTTGTCACCTTCCTGGACCAGCGCAGGTGGAAGTGTAACCTCTGTTACCGGGTTAATGATGGTATGAGTCCAGTGCAATGTTATTCTCAGTGTCAGTAATGTTCTTGATTCTCTTCATGCTCTTCTGTCTCGTGTTCTGTTTTCAGTTGTTCTGTCCTGTTTTTCATGGCCTGTCCTGTATTTTTGTTAATTAAATATCGCTTTGTGTTGTACATAATTGTGCAGATCTTTTACTAACTTAAATTCTTTCTTGTTCAGTTCCAGATGAGTTTATGTACAACCCGGTCACCAGGTCGTACGGCGAGCCCCACAAAAGACCCGAGGTTCAGAACTCCACTGTGGAGTTCATCGCCTCCTCAGACTACATGGTACGCTGTCTCTTCTGTCCTCAAACTTTGGGTTCTTCTTGTAGAAAAGTGAATTTTTTTTGTGCAGAGTTTGTTGTGCAGTTATGAATTTTTGTGTAGTGTGGCTGTTTGACCACTAGAGAGCAGTCTAGTCTTGATGCTACATTAACTCTACTTCAGATTAGTAATTCACAATTTATGCATTTACATCCCCACTAAAGTGTTTTTGTTCTACCTTTTGTGTCTTCAGCTGCGGCCTCCTCAGCCGGCAGTCTACCTTTTTGTCCTTGATGTGTCTCACAGTGCTGTAGAAGCAGGCTACCTGAAATACTTCTGTGAATCACTTCTTGAGAACTTGGATAGGTGAGTACTGCTGATATATCTGTAATGCATTATTTTTAAGTTTGTCGTCTAAATCATTGCAGTAGAGCACAAAAATTTAAATTGTCAGCTCTCTAAAATATTTTTATTATGATTTCCTCATAAATCAGATCAAGCAGAAGATGAAAATAAGCAGATGTTACGAAAAGCTGTCACAACCATTTCTCCACAGTATCTTTGTTGTGTTTTTCAGGTTGCCTGGAGATACACGCACTAGGGTGGGCTTCCTCACCTTCGACAGCACCATTCACTTTTACAACCTGCAGGAGGGGTTATCCCAGCCACAAATGCTGGTAGTGTCTGACATAGATGGTACGTCTGGCAACAGGAGTCAGGATTTGGATTTCACATCATCAGGAGGGAAAGTTACTTCACGGTTTTAACCGCTCATTGTGGGAGGCAGCAGTCTCCAAAAAAACACTTTTTGGGACACCTGACAGTGTGTGCGTCTGATAATTAAAACACTGGACTATCAGGTCTTTAACAAATGTAAACTATTGTTCAAGAACTCTTAATAGATTCCTAACATAAAATATTTAATACATTTTCAATTCTGTTTTATTTACATATTCTTCACATAAAATCCAGCATATTATGTGTGTTTGCTGTCTTACTTGTTCTGAATTACAGTACTTTTAAATTAAAATAAGAAAAGACGCTGACCTAAGAGAGGGCTGAATGATTCATGTTGACTTTAAATTCTTCTTATTTATTCTTCTTACTTTTCTTATTTTAGTTTATTTTGTGAAAATTGTGATAAAGCTCTTTGCTTTGGTTTGTGTCACTCTATCTTTGCACAGACGTCTTCATACCATCCCATGACAGTCTGATGGTGAATCTAAAGGAGAGCAAAGAGGTAGACTCTTCTTGTTTGTGAATAGAAGTGTGTTCATGACCCTGTTTTGACTGATATCATGATGTTTGGCACATTTTCAGGTTTGTGTGCAATTGGATGTAAAATTTGTTTGATTTTTCTCTCGTCTCAACCATTTCCTTTTCTTTCTTTCTTTCCTGTTTCTGTTCCCTTCGTTTCTTACCTTTGTCTTTTCACCTGCTCTTACCCTCCCTTTCTGCTCTGCCTTCTTTCTGCCTCCCCCTTTCATCCTCCTCATGTTCATACTATTGTCTCATCTGTTTCATTTAAACCCCCCCCACACACATTTCCCTCCTCCAGTTGGTGAAGGACCTGCTGAACTCGCTGCCAGCCATGTTCAGTCAGAGCAGGGAGACTCACAGCGCCCTCGGCCCAGCGTTACAGGCTGCTTTCAAGCTCATGTCATCCACTGGGGGCCGTGTTACAGTTTTCCAGACCCAGCTGCCCACACTGGGTGCTGGTATGCTGCAGTCAAGGGAAGACCCCAACCAGCGTTCGAGTTCTAAGGTGTGGATGAGAGGGCAGACATTTCACAATTTTTCAGTTTATTGTGGTTATGATATCTCTCCTCTTTGATTTCCGGACGGTGAAGTGTGAGTTTCTGTAGGTGCTGCTGTTTTTGTTGTTCAACAGTGTTTTGTTTTCTTCTTCCAAAGGTGGCAGCTGCTAAATTTTAACCTCAGTGTGGATTTATTGTTTTTGTCCTGGCACTTTTGATGCTGTCATATTTATATTCCTGCCACAAGTCACTCTAATTACCAGCCACGTCACAATTGGGTCTCACACTTCAGACAGAACACTGGTTTCTATTTTTTATTTGAAAAACCTGCCAAGACGTTACTGCAGTGGTGTCCAAAAATCATGAATAAAATGAACTAAGAACAGATGTGTTTTCCTGCTCAGAGAAAGTGATTCTCTGTTCTTTAGATTTTGATTTCTGGAGAATTTTGAGGCCAAAAAAAAACAAAAAAACAACAACGTTCAATCCAGCAATGAAAAACGGGATACTCTTCACCAGCCAAATTATGTGACCTCAGTCTGCATCCTGTTACAAGTGATATGAAACATCACTTTGTGGATAATTTAAATCTGAAAAACTCTCCTTAAATCTGGTGATGATGGGTTCTTTCTCTACTTTGTGAACAGAAAACAGAACAGGGGGATTTTTTTGGTAATAAATCTGTATCTTCCCAGGGAGTCCAGCACCTCGGCCCCGCCACAGACTTCTATAAGAAACTCGCACTGGACTGCTCAGGACAGCAGATTGGGGTGGATCTTTTCTTGCTCAGCTCTCAGTACACTGACCTTGCCTCGCTAGGTAATAATGCATTTTAACCTCACTGACGTCAGTACTTTGATTCAGCCTGAAATATCTTTACAGCTACTGGATAAACATAAAGCTAAATACTCAGTAGTGTTGACATTACTATGCTAAATTTACAGGAGTTCTGTGTGATTCACCTCAGATAGTGTCAGAAAAAATTTGAAAACCTCTAGGAAAATTTGTACCACTCTGCTGTTTCAGAATTAATCTTTCTTCTTTCCCTACTCCTGTTCTCCAGCTTGTGTCTCCAAGTATTCAGCGGGCAGCATCTTTTACTACCCCTCCTTTCATTACATTCACAACCCTGCACAGCTGGAGAAGTTCCAAAAGGACCTCGAGCGCTACCTCACCAGGAAGATCGGCTTCGAAGCAGTTATGAGAATACGATGCACTAAAGGTAACTGGATCAGAGGTCACTCACACTGTCCCTCCAGATATTTGTTATCCCATATGACAGTGTTATTTTCTGTGTCACTTAAGATGAAATAAGCATCTGTTTACCTGAATGTATGGTGTACTTTTGCAGTAAAGGTTGTTTTCTGTACATGTTTGCACATAAATCTGTTAAACATAATGTTTGTCCCTTCCCTCCTGTCTCCTTGCCCTCAGGTTTATCCATCCATACATTCCACGGTAATTTCTTTGTGCGCTCCACTGACCTGCTGTCCCTAGCCAATGTGAACCCAGACTCTGCCTTTGCTGTCCAGATGTCAATTGAAGACTCTCTAGCAGACTCATCTCTGGCTTGTTTCCAGGCTGCTCTGCTCTACACTTCCAATAAAGGTACACAAACTCACACACACACACTTTAACCATTGTGAGGAAGTCTGTGTGTTTTAATGCGTACATTCTTCACCACTACAATATTTCTGAGAACCCTTTAAGACATTTAAAAGCGCGCCTGATCCAGCAGCCAGCAGTAGGAGCTTGTAGTTATTCTTTGTGATTTCCAGGACTGAACATTTGGTGGTGCTAGTGCGAAGCAGAACATTCCCCAAAAAAGTTACTTCACAGTAAAACCTCATTTGAAAAATAAATAAAAAATATTTGTATGCTGACACGTGACCCCCAGCTGGATAAATAATAATACTGATAATAATGGCTTTTTATGGTTCATTTAGCCTGCGTAGCTAATATGTCAAAAGTTAAGAAAGATACCGTGACTTTTTAGAAGATTTGGTTTTCAGTTCTTTTCCTTGCTTTAATCTCTTAAATTCAATGTTCTAATTCAAGCAGAGTAAAACAAACAGCTGTATTACTGTCTCTGACTATCCCTGTAGGAAAGAGGCGCATCCGAGTTCACACTCTGTGTCTGCCTGTTGTAAACCAGCTGAGTGACGTGTACGCTGGGGCTGATGTCCAAGCTATCACTTGTCTGCTAGCCAACATGGGTGAGTCTCTTCCTTCCTGCCTTCGCAACATCTGGGCAGCCTTTGGTTTCACTTCTTTTCCGTTCAGTAACGTATGTAAACTTGGTGTTGAACAACTAAGCAACTTTATGGGCCGAAATCATTAAAACTACTGCACAGGAAAATTCGACTAAAAGACCTGAAACTCTTTAGCATAGTTTGAAAATGGTCGGCAATATACAGCAATGTTTAGTTTCACTCATTCATTAAACTCCTTACTCTCCTTAGGAGGTACATCACAGTCAAACTCTTTTCTACATTATTTTTCCAGCCATTGACCGGTCGATATCGTCCAGCCTGTCCGATGCACGCGATGCCCTGGTGAACGCAGTGGTGGACCTGGTGACCGCCTACAAGAGCAACGTGTCGAACCTGCAGCAGTCTGGGCTCATCGTTCCCGCCTCCATGCGCCTCTTCCCTCTCTATATCCTCGCTCTGCTCAAACAGGTGCGGCTGCTTTACAGGAGGCACATAAGCACATAAAGACACTCAAACACACTTGTTAAATAGGTTAATTACAGGCTTAGACATATACTTAAAACATTTAGAGCCACACATTTGAAAAGGCATGAAGTTGTGTATGAGCACACAGTAATCCACCTCTATAGCTGTATTACACATCTTAAAATATGAACTGCATTTACAGCATCATTACACACCCTCTCTCCTACACACACACGCACACACATACACACACATCTTCTCATAAAGGCTGAGTTTATAGTCATACAAACTCCCTACACAGTCACTGACTGTATTCATCCACCCAGGTCCATTCATACATCCAGGGTGTGTCCACATTCAGCTCAAAACCTCTGCGTCATCTGAGACAAATACTCCAACAGGTCACATAAGTGCTCTCCCTCAACTTGAAAACAAGAAAATTAAATTGAATTACATCATCTATGGACTATTTTTCTTGATGATTAGAAGATGAAATGTTATCACAACTTGATTCCTCCTTTTGTTATTTTTTGATGCAGCCTCTTTAATCCACCTTTATTAGAATATAGGGATTTGTGTGTGTTCATGTGTGTAATCTGTAGATGAAACCTTGCTTTTTGCTTGTTTTGTAAAATCAGACCAGAGATGTAGAGTATGAGACAGATCATAGAACACTGTGTTTTAGAGATTAACATTTTGTGTCTATCAAGCAGCAAAGGGCTGGAAAAATAGATGAAGATGGTTTAGAAATAAGTTCAGTCAATTTTATTTACATAGCCCAAAATCACCCAGTGAACAAATCTAAATAGGGAAACACTGTTGAAAACATTTGTATTTCCTTCCAGAAAGCGTTGCGGACAGGTACCAGCACGCGGCTGGACGAGCGGGTCTTTGCCATGTGTGAGTTCAAGACGCAGCCGTTGCAGCAGCTGATGCGAATGGTTCATCCTGACCTGTACAGGCTGGACAACATGTCAGACCAGGTAGGACACGACTCAGCTAAATGACATTTGAGTGATGAATCAGTAAAGTTAAGTTAAAGTGACTGAAATGATTTGGAAACTTTGGGTACTTGCATGAGGGTTCCAGGTTCGAACCCCAGTCTGGGCTTTTCTTGTTTTCAGCTTACATGTTCTCCCAGTGCTTGCTGTTCTGGATGAGGGGAAAAAAACTATAAGTGTGGAGTAACATACTTCTGTGTGTATGTCTGCTGTATGAAAAGTGATGCTGGCACTGTGAACTGTAAAATGATTCTCACTGCACACATCACCTACTTTTCATACACTTAACAGTTGAAGAGATTGTAATCCTGATAATGTAAGTTATCAGGAGCAAGAGGAGGAACAAACCTGTGTCCTTCAGCTAATCTGTTGCACCGGTTCTGTGTGACCTGCAGGGGGCGCTCCATCTGAACGACACAGTGGTTCCACAACCTCATCTGCTCCACCTGACTGCTGAGAAGCTGAGCAGAGATGGAGCTTTCCTCATGGACTGTGGCAACGTAAGCTTTATTTAGTGTTATTTTTCTCAATAAAACACTTTAATAAAGAATGTCAGGGGCTTTGGAGATTAAGTTTATTTCTGCCCATTTACATTTTTCTTGTTTTTTGCCATTACATTTTTTGTGTAAATAATTACAATATGTTGTTTATGTTAAATTAAAAGCGAGTGCAATGTTATTTTAGCCTGTAAGAAGGAGCAGTAAAGGACTGGATGAGCGCTTGTGTTCGCATTTACTGTCTCATTTTGAACCTCAACATCGCCGCCGCAGCAACAGCATTACCAGTCCAGTTTTAGCTGAATTTTAGTGTCACCTGATCTAATTTAAGGGGGTTTTCCACCTCAGCCAATAAAATACAGAGAAGAAACTGGATTATTCTAATTGTATGACAGGAAAGAATTTAGTTGAGACACTGAATCCCAGTGCCAAAACTCAGTTATGTACAGACTCCCTGGAAAGTGTTTGTTGTATTTCTTGTGTGTTTTTGTTGTGATACTGATGGAACTGATTAATGTCCAAATGCCTCTAAAACAAGGAAAACTATTGATTCAGTTTTCAGTTAGAGCAATGTATCCTTCACATATATCTGTCCGTCAGTCAGCGTATTTGAGAGAGTGGGAAAATGACAATGGTCATTTTCAAGGGAAAATAGCAACATTTGTAGGTTCAAGCTTCCCAAATGTGAGAATTTTTTGCTTTTCCTCATCGTATGTGACAATTATGAATATGTTTATCCTTGCTTTTGAAACATAGATTTTGGGGCCTTTTAATCTGTTTCAGGAAAATGTGAGACTCTTCTGACACTCTGTTTCTGTCTGCAGGTGTTTTACCTGTGGATCGGCAAATGCTGCAATGAGATGTTCATACGAGACGTTCTGGGCTGCCCCAACTACGCCTCAATACCCCCCAACATGGTCAGTGACACAAACTCAGATACAAGATTGTAGTAAATGAGCAGCTTTGTGTTCATCTTTCAAAAAGTAAATTAAAAATGATGCTTTTATATTCATCATATTCAGGGAGGAGGTTTGGTCCAAATATGAGGAAATTACAGAGATTAACTGCAATGAGGGAAGTGGCAGTTTTGTTGTGTGTATGTTGAGCTGACACAAACACCACCGCCCAGCTGCTGCATGAATGATGCAATGCAGCATTGTACATGTTCCCATGAAAATGAGCCACAGTTTTACTTTACGGTAAAAGAGGATTGTGTTTCTGTTTGCTTTGTCAGAAAAAAATAACGTGTGCAGCAAAACAGATTTGCTGGTGTAGCTTTTCTGCCTTTTAACACACCATGCAGCTACCCAGAAAGCTCTGTCATTACCACGCTCTGGGAGTGATGGCAACGCCCAGAACAAACTGTCAGCACTTGTTTATGCTGTTTATTCAATTTTTCTACAAAGGGGTTGATGCATCCAAGAGCCACCCGCAAACCCCACATTTCAAACCACAGGCATTTTTCTAGATGACTGCGTGAGTCTATGTTATCTGTTTCCTGTCTGAAGCATGCAGCATTGAAAACAATATTGTTGATGTTTTGGTTGTGCTCTCTCTCTCTCTCTCTCTCTCTCTCTCTCTCTCTCTCTCTCTCTCTCTCTCTATCTATCTATCTATCTATCTATCTCTATGAATCCCAGAGCCACATTCCTGAGCTGGAGACTCCTCTGTCCAAGAGGGTGCGAGCGTTCCTCGACTGGCTGCAGGACAATAGAGCGTTCAGCTCGACAATACACGTCGTCAAGTAAGCACCGCTGCACATCTGGATTAACATGTGACTTTAGCTAATACTTACCTATCTTCTCATATCCAGATGCTGAAAACTGCCGTTCTGCAAATATTCAGAACTGGTTCTTTGAGATAAACAACTGTATGGCCCTGATTCTCACATGGATGGAAGCAGGGCTACCCCCCAAACACCCCACCCACCCTTGAACATTTTTACTGCTGTAATAGTCTTTACTGTTTGTACTGTAGCATTTAATCTTACAGCCCCTCGCATGTTTTACTGGCGCCTGTTTGTAACTCGTTCTTCTTCTTCTGTGTTATAATGGCAGTTGACAGACAGCTTTTAGTTGAATTACTACCACCAACTAGTGGTAGTAACACGTTTCTCATAACCAGGTGCCGGTAAAAACATCAGAACAAAGTGATAGATACATTAATTTTACCATTTGAAAAGGCAGGTTCTTCTTTTCTGTTTTCAACAGTGACCTCAGATCACTGTAGCAGCCACATTAGTTTCACTTCCTCTATCACCAACTCTAGCAGCTGCAAGAAATGAGGAGGTTTGGGCGTTGGAAGGCATATTAATGTGACAATATCCCTCAGGCTGAAGTTCATTAGAAAGAAGAAAGACTTGATAACTCTGGGAGATAAAGTATTTATGGAACTCTAGTCCACCGCTTTTATTGGGAGGTGGTGAAACGAGGGTGAGAAATGATTCCCAGGTGGAATTGAATCGATTTCAGTTACAGTATATATGGTATCACATCTAAACCACCAGGCTAAAAAGAACGAGACGTTCTGTATGTCCCATGGTTCATTTCTGTGTGAAATCTGACAGTAGTAGTACAGTAGTTGTTCTTGCCAGCTCTCTGAAAAACGTACATTTCCAGTGCACTGCTTTCGCCCGGGACTGAACAGAAACGGGGTGTGACCGGTTTCATGTTAAAGTGGAATCCGTCTCCCGGGAGAGATTGGCCTGAGGTTGATAGAAAAATATTTCCAGTGTAAACACATAGTAAGCAGTGAGGTTACCGATTTGACAGCGGTGGTAAAGGCTTCCACAGGGAACGTATTGTTTCTGTTTCCTCTCTCTCCTCTTTGTGGCACAGCATTGTTGTTCAACCACATGTTTACACCACAGTGTTGTTGTGGGGGAGGACTGATGTCAGTACAAATGGATTGAGTGGTGGTTTGAACAGTGAGTAAACAGTACATGTGATGAGGTGGATGGTGCTGTCATTCAGTTTTAAGTAAACAAATTAGTTGTTTTATTCAGGCAAAGTTCATGGACAACTGCTTGATTTGACAACATGTAGCACTTGAAAAGATCTTATTTGGTAGAATAAAAAAAGAGGGTTTGTTGAAAGAAAAACATGATTAACTTCTCAAAGAAAGGTGTTGGGGGGAAAAAAAGAGGGAGGGGGTTGTTTTGATATCAGAACCAAAGTTCAGCTGTTTTATTGGCACTAGCATAGAAAAAGTCCTGCTATCGCTCAAACACGTGTCTTTGTTCTTCATTTTTTCACCTACAGGGACGATGCTTCGGCTAAAGCCACTTTCTTCCAGCACCTGGTGGAGGATCGGTCTGAGTCAGCCTCTTCCTACCATGAATTTCTGCAGCACATTCAGCTGCAGGTGTCCAAGTAGGCTCCTATCACACCGAGAGGAAGGATTTCAGCCTCGTAGAGTGAAAACTAGCGTTTAGCCAATGAAGGACACTCATCGCTTCCACAGACCAATTTTAGCGAGGTGGGTTACCTCCCGTTCCTTTAAACAGTCTTATTAAACAAAACAACCCTCGAAGCTCATTGGTCAGCCATGATTTGACCATCAGAAGGGGAGGAGGCGGGATAGTTGTAGAAAAGAATAAATGAATCAAGGAACAGGGATTTGTTACATGTCAAGATGAATTATTGAAAACGCTCCTCCAGCGTCTCCTCGCTGCCTATTGATCACTGTCGAGCCCTCGTTTAGCCTCTCGTCAGATCCGTCACTCATGAGAAAAGAAGGGGGAAGAAAGTCGAGCCAAGAAGATGCCACTTCAGTACATTTTAGTTCAACTGGTTTTCGTGAGCCTCATGTAGCTAGTGCTGTCTTTTTTTTTTCTTTTTTTTTTTTTTACATTTTCTAATTTATTCCCTTCCTCACTCCCACAGTTTCATTTTAAGACAATTTTGAATACACTGGAGAACAGAAACAGGCATTCCCTCTGTTGTTTTTTTGGCATGTGCTTTGAAATACGCATGTCACTGTTTTGTTTGCTGCTAGTCCGAGGATAGACGACAACCGGGAACGTAATTCAACGGTAGTTGGACGTTTAAAACCCTCTCTGTCGGCTCCCTCTTCTCTGCTCCGCTTTGTGGACTGATTTTGTCGAGCTCGAACTTCAGAAAAGCCCCACTGTCAACAATCTTACTCTCATTTGTTTTATTTTTTCCAGGCGCTAACTCAAGTTGCTATCCACTTTGTAACTATTGAAAAGAATCTTTTATGTGCGATAATTTATGAACCAGCTTATTAAATAAAAAACAAAAACAGAACTCTGCTTCTTTCATATGATTTAGTAACATATTTATGGTTTTAAGAATTATTTTCTCTTAATTTGTGTTAAAAAAAAACTTTTACTACCCCATATTCTGTCAGGACTCATGTTCCCAGAGTTGCCCTTCACAAACAAACTGTCAAACCAAAGTGGTTTTAATTTCTGCCATTATCGTAGAAACAGGGTCTGATCATTCATTTGCTTCCAGGTAATGAAGAAGTGATATGACTCAGCCAGAGCCTGAGCAATAAATATAGAGCTTTATGGGGTATTTGTGTAGTGTATAGTGTAAACTTGTCATGGTCTGTCTGTCTGCTGCATCTCTCTTCTTCATTTCCTGTTGTGCCCCCAACAACAGGATACTAATTTTTGTTTGTATGTTACAACCTTGTTACTGCAGTGGATCTCTGGCACTTTACACTTGTTAACCTACAGCTCCGGATTTAAGTAAATCGTAAAGAAGACAAAACTATACAAACTGCAGTACTGTGCAAAAGTTTAAGAAGCTAAAAGTAAAGTGAGGATACTTTCAAAAATAATACCATGAATGTTTTATTTATCACTTCTTCTCGGTACACATGCACACAGTTTTTCAAGGTACATTTCAGGAAGGTTGTTCCTGCATTGTGGAGAAAATTTAGTCTGTCTCTGTGTCTTCTGTCTCTTCATGTAATCCCAGACTGACTCCATGATGTTGAGATCAGGGCTCTGTCGAGGCCAGGCCATCTGTTTCAGGACTCTTTGTTCTTCTTTTGATGATAGTTCTTTATGACTCTGGTTGTATGTTTGGGCTTGTTGTCCTGCTGCAGAATGAATTTAGGATCGATCATATGCCTCTCTGATGGATAAAAATCTGAACATCTAAAGCACCTAAAACTTGCGCACAGTGTATAAATGAATTCTCGCGTCCATCTTCATTTTGTTGACATGTTAATAAGATGCTAACAAAGTGCTTTAGAAAATGCTGACCTATAAAATGCAGGATACAGTAAAAAATATTTAGAAAATTATGAAAAAGATGGTACATTTCCCCTCCAAACAGTAACAACGCTCTGGTTTACATTTTTCAGCAGTCAAATGAAAATCACATGTTAAAGCTGCAGGCTGAACAGTCGGTCAGATTTTATCAGTCAACAAATCTGTGAGACTAAATCTCCAAATATATGCTGCAGTAATTTATCTGCTGTTGTGGTTTTCGGATGGATGCTGTCAAACGCTAACATTCAGTATCTTTGCCACAAAGTTTTAAGTCTGATACAACAGTTAAACCCATGAGACACTAAAGTATGCTTTGAAATTTAATCTGAAGCAATTTAAAGTGGAGGAATTCTACTTTCCCAAATGTACTATGTACGATAAAAAAAAAATCATCCTCCAGTAGTTTTCAGGCTTCGCAGACCTGCAGAGGACCCCTGTGTGAGAATTAAGTTTGTTTCCTTTCATCGAGTCAATCTGCTTAAGAAGTAGCTGTAAAAATACTCCGAAGCCAATCGCCTGTAGTAAACACACAAACAGCAAGCGAACTGTTCTCTGCTCCATTTGCAAACAGATCTGGCTCCCACATGGTCTGACTGCTGCTGTTCTCATGGAAAACTGCACCCGGCACCTCAAATATTTTCAAGCCATCGGTGCCAGCCAGACAGAAGGCAAAAATCTGGAATAAGACGTTTCACATTCTCAGTTTTCATATTTGTGAAACATGGTTCAGTATTAAATATGAGTAAACATGCTGGAGGGAAAGAAATGGCCACAAGCAGCTGGAAAAGGGAGTTGGAAAAGTCATTTTAAGCACTTCAAAGCAGCAGTAATTTACATTTTACAAATCTAAAAGTAATTTGACTTGTGATGCCAGATGTTTGTCTTTGTGCGTCTGATCCTCTCTACATTCTTATGCATACTCGTACACATGCACAGGCCGTGACAAATAAAGCTCAGGGATTTTCCTTTGCATTTCAAATCCGTTAGCCTCAACACGTTGGAACCAGAGCTCATTTAAGACTTTCTGTCTCTTTCCCTTTTCTCACCCAACAAACAACAAGTGAGTGCTGTTCTGTCAGCTATATTTAAACTCCAGCTTTAACTGGTCCAACCCTTCACACACCCACTTGTAACGGTCCAACCCCCATCACCCCTCTCCTCATCACCCACCCAAACCCCCCCGCCACAACTGGTCTAACTTTCCGTCTTACTACAGACCCTCTTTGATTTATTTATGATCATGAAGTCACAGTTTCCTCCCACAGATGGATATTTTACTTCAGTCGCATTTACTCTGCAACAGTGCGAAGTCAGAACATGCAAGGCAGTGTTTGACCAGTTAAAGCTAAAAACAGACGTTAATTAGAATTAGAATGATAGTGAAGTGGATATATCTTTCCTTACATCTCAGATCAGATCTGCCTGTTTGCATTCAATGTTTAATTTACTGCTCTCTTGTGGTCACAGTATGCTGTTCTCTCTGGAATCTAGGTTGATTGCGAGTTGTTGCATTTATTGTTTCTGTCATTTCTGTGGCCGTGGCCCATTGATAAAACCTGGTCAAACAGCGCAGCATTTTTTTGGACCTTTACGCTTTCTGGATAATCCAGTGATCTGTGGCGGGTGACTAACTTTAGCTCGGTTCTTCCTTGGCTGTGCTAGCCTGTATATAAAAAGCACAGCACACCACTGCTCTGCAATAATTCCTAGAGTAATAATCCAAATGACAAGCAACAAAAAGAAATAAAAAAATAAAATCCACAATGAGAACAGAAGTAGATCAATTCCCTAATTACAGTCCACAATGTTTTTTTGTTTGTTTCTTTGTTTTAAAAATGTTTGTGGTTTTGTGGTGTACCCATTTAATTTGGGCTCAGTTGCTTTTGTCTTTGTCCCGCTGATTCAATGGACAGTGGTACCTGATGACAACATAGAAGACAATTGTAGTGTTGCTCTCTGTTGTTTGTGTTTAAAGTGACAGAACTAGTTGTGTAACAAATGAGAAACAAAAGCTAGAGAGAAAAAGTTTAAACTCATGACGTGAGTGTGAATGTCAGGACTCAGCACACTTACAGCTTAACACTGAACTTTTTTTAAGTGGATCACGTATCTCAGTCAAAAGGTGTTTCTGCTTCAATTTAGTGCCACAACAACTTCTCTTACATAAAAATCATCATAATGCTTTATTCAAAATGAGGTGTACAGGTTTTAAATTTGGCAAAAGAGAGGACTAATATCTGTACCCTGAGTACCTCAGACTGTATCAGGAGAGAATAAGGTGGATCAGTTCATCTCTGTTTTTAACCGGCCAAAATATGATGTGATGTGTAAATGTGATCCTAGATTATAATGAACCACCCAGGAATGATCTTGGTAGGAAGCTTTCAATGTTTGTTAATGGAATAATTTTAAAAGCACATCCAGACACGAGGAAAAAATCCATGAAACATTAAACAAACTTAGTGTGTATTCTGGCATGAAATCCAGATAACGTCAAGTCGCCAAGGCAGAACAGCAGAAACCAGGTTTTTTCTTATAATCTGTATGAAGTCACAGGAATAACATTTATTCATATATTAATATCACGTTATTCATCAAGAGCAACAGTAAACCTGTATCAGTGGTTTATTCATGTGTTACAGTACCAGAAATGAGACCTCAACAGGAAAAAACAGGTTAATTTTCCAGCCGTTAAAGTGTGTGACCTTGAGGAAAGCTGCAGCAGCAGGGTGGAGGCTTGTTCATCACTGACTTCTGTGTGCAGTTTGTTCAGTTTGATTTCAACCAGCCGTTAGAGGATAAGCCCTCCACCACCCGCCTTCCTTTTTCCCTCCCTGAAGTCAAAACGAATTGTTAGACACATATGCAGCTCTGGTCTCGTGCACTCTGAGGTTATCTCCCTGTGATACGCCGCTCCGCCGTCTGTATTTCTTTGGCTTCACTCAAAAGCAGCTTCTGCATTTGTCCTGTAAGCAAACAATGGAGTATTGTTTCCCCAGATATACTTCAGATCGTTGCAGGCAGCAGTCAAAATAGAGAGAAAACTTCTATCTGAAGCCGGTGAGGGAAAGTATTTGAGTCTGAGGTCAGATAAGGACCTCATGTGCCTTGTTTTTATGCCTGTGGTTCTCCTAACAGACTCAGTTTTATTTGTTAGAGTTCATTACTCATGGCTGAACCTCAGAGAAGTCGGCGTTTCCATGAGCACAAACAAAAGCCTGGTTTCGTAACACCTGTCTGTGAAAGCAGCGTTAATGTTTTCGGCTCTCATCACGTTTCTTTATCACTGCGCCGCTTTGTGACGAACAAACACTGTTGTTTGTTCAGCTTTCCTGCAGCTTGACACGGCAACACGCTGGCCCTCTGTCCTCATCAGGCTTTTCAGCTGTCAGGAGGAAGAAAGGGAGAACCCGGCTGAGTTTATTTTGATGAGCATTCCTCCTCAGACGGACCCGAGTCCTCAACTTGAACCACATGCAGAACGACTTCAGAGAGAACAAATGCCGCGGCGCCATTGGTGGAGGCTTCAAAACACACAGCCGACCCCAGCAGAGTGTTCAAACTGGTTGGGTTTTCTGTGAAAAGGGTTTTTCTTTCATCCAGTTTGGCTCCAGTGAGAAACTTTCAATCATGAGATGAACTTTAAGCATCTGTAGTAACAACTTCCACTTCCACCAGATCACATCTTGATGATCTTTCTGGAGTTTAATATCAAATCGTGTAATTAACTGTGACTCCATCAAAAACCTTTTAATGCCGGCCTCTGCCACCCTTGGTTTCGTGCCCTTTCGAAACTAAGAAACTGTGTCAGGGTCAGACAATGCTGTGTTTTTCTGGTCTAACACCATTTCATGTCATTTGTAAAACAGAGGTGTCATATAAGAGTTTACTGCTTTTTAAAGCTGCGTCCGTGGACTAATCTGTGGTTTAACTGCTTTGTATGTGGTGTTTGCTGGACTGAGATTATCTCTCTCACGGCTCCTCTGACACATCTCCATAAAAAGGTGGCAGTTCTTCAGCCTGTTGCTCTGCACTGTTGTATTTGGCCTGCAGCACCGGTTGGGTTTCAGACTCAACCCCTTCCCAAGACTTGTTACCTACTGAAGGCCCCCAGTATTTGATGTGAAACATATAAATCCACCCAGTTATGTAAGAGATCCTGCGTTTATGCTACTCAAAGCCCCCTCCCTAAGTCCTCTGTATTGGTTGGATCCTCAGACTGACTCAGGAAGTGGTTTCCTGCTGTCAAGTCTTGGCTTCCCTTTCTGGCCATTTGAAACGTCTTCAGCACTTCCTCTATGAAGGCCTGCCCGACTAACAAAGAAGAACAAATGGAAAATATCTTGATAGAAATCTCTCTGTCGCCCTCCATGTTCCTATATGGGCTCAACGTGGCTCTTATTCTACTATGGTTCTGGGTTCCCATCCCAGTGGGGATAACCATGCTAAAATATAACCACACATGCTGTTGAAAGCCAGTTTGGATGTGAAAACAGACTGGATTTGTTGAACAAACATTTAGAGCAGGGCTGCTCTGGAGAGACGTCTGCCAGTGAGCTACAGTTTTTCTGGCTTCGCTGAAAAATTAAAGGCACCATCTGTGAAATAAATGTGCACAAAATATTCAAAACAAAATCAAAACAGGACTGGGTCAATCCCACACTGATTGAAAGTTCTGTTAATATACCATCCAACACTGGGAGTGATGCCGTAGAACTGTTCCTCCTTCATGTTGAAAGGAGCCACTTGAGGCCCTTTGGTTTTCTGATGGCAATGTTTTCTGGGCATTTCAGTGTGGAGGTGTCATGGCTGGAGCAAATTCATATCCCATGTGCTCTGAGAATCCCACTGGATTTCTGATACAGTTTAGATTGCCATGAAATTTTGTACAGATATTCATGGCCCCCAGAGGATGAAGCTCATCAAATCTGGGCTTTTCCTTAAGTGCCACGAGGTTGAAATTTTAGCCCCTTACTAAAATGTCTTGATTACTGTTGGAGGGATTTGGTACTAACATTTATGGCCTACAGAGGATGAACCACAGTAACTTTGCTGATCCCATGAGTGCCTTTAAAAACATGCCTCAAACCATTTGTGTCTCTGTCACTCACAGTTCACTGTAAACACTCAGTGAGACAGCAGCCATGTTTCTGCCTCTCTCAGGTCGATGTGAATTAGATTCTTCATCCCCAGATGTTTTTGTTTGAGGAGGGAGCGGGTGAATGGGTGGCTGGGTGGCTAACTGGGAGCTGGGACTTATGTAAGGGTCATGTGCCGACCATGAATCTCAGCCAATAATGAGCTCCCTCTTCCAGGCGTCGGTCCTGACTCGCAGCCACTCTTTAATGAAAACAAGGCTCTGTGAATCACTCAGGTTAAACGATGAGGACAGAGGACACGGCCGGTGAGACTGCCGGAGATTTGTGTTCCCTGTTTCCCACAGGAGCCAGAGATTTATTAATAGTAACCTACTGTACATATCTGATTCTCCATGGATTTACTGTCTCATGAGGAGGATGAAGCTCCTTCTGAACACAACACTCATTGTTTGTCTTGGATTGGTTTCCCTTTTCCTTTTCTCCACAGTGGTTAGATCCCTGGTTAAACATGCTCTTGGCCTTTGCTGTCTTGATTACTGTTGGAGGGATTTGGTACTAACATTTTTGACTGGGAGAGCAGTGTATTCATGAAATTCTTAAGTTTTCCATTCCTATTTCATGTACAGATCTTTTTGCTTTTCTCTGTTTTATATCAGTTTAAATTCAGTATCTTTTGTTTTGGACTTTTGGTCAAACTAAACAAGCTATTTCAACCCGTCACCTTGAGCTCTGAGAGGGATCAGTCATGTATTTGTTAAGTTTGAAGGTATTTTTATGCATCTTGTCTGGCTGATGTGGCAAATGGTAACCGTTTAATTAATCTAAAAGTGAAGAACATATAAATCTGTAATGAAAGTAGATTTGAATCCTCTTCAGGTGACGTCAGTTATTGTGTTTATGTTTCTATGTGTTTTGTCCAGTGGAGACACTGACAGGTAGACTGTACTGACTTCTGCCAGAGTGTGAATGTATGTTAATCCCTCTGCTGATATCATGACATCAGCCTCTGACTCTGACAGTAAACAGCTGTGAATCTGTACACGAGTCGTCCTGACTGTGAGAAATTAACGCTCCTGTGATGAGCGTTTGTGTCGGGGACTGTGACACTTGTGCCTGTACTTATGTGTACAAACAACACTTTACAACATGCCTGCACACGATGGTGCAACAAGTCGTCTCACCCACAGACCGTGAGGAGATGATCCCGTGTCTCGTTGCAGGAACACCACACGGGATCACAGTGATTCAGACTTTGTCACGAGGACTGTTTTTATTTTCCCAAAAAAAACCACATCCTGAGGGAATATGAAAGCTGCTTTGACCCAGATGAAACTGAGTAATGTTTTTACACTGATATCAGTTATGCTAAGCTCATGTTGTTACATATTTTGCCAAAAAGGTCACAGAACTTTGAGATACTTTCAGCTCTTGTGTCTATGGGCAGTTGAACAACATTTAAGCTCCATTACAACATCAAAAATCCCAGACGACATCCAGTCTGTCTCAAAATTTAATTTAATTTAATAAGAATATATCTCACACATAATACGAGCCAGTGTCCAGTGTTTAGTGGACGTCGGTGTAGAAAGTTAATATCTGTCCTTTTGCATGAGGTAAATAAAAGATCAGACAACAATGCCATTAAACAAAGGTGTCAAAGGTGATTCGTGGTGAAGTCATGTCCGTGTTTGATGATGGAGTGAGAACTCTGATCGCTTATTGTGTTGTGAGGTTATTCCTTTCTTTTGAGCAGAAATTAAATGAAAGTGAAAAAAATGTGTTAACATCTGTAGAAGATGTTTGTTGTGTGTTACTTCCTTTGTGAGGGAGGAAACAACAAGACTCATTCATTAGTGATGTGTTAACAGTCAGGAGCCCGTTTCAGTAACGTACAGGCCATCATGAGGTCACTGACCATTAGGACACAAAAATATTGGCCCACAAATGACTGTACTATCTCCCACACTGCCTGGAAATAAAGGGTCAAGACCTGTGATATTTTTACTCTGACCTGACTCATAGTATCTACTCTAATCACTCAGCCACCCACTGTTATCATGGCGGTTCTCTATTTTGGACTCTCTATAAGTCTTGTTATCCCAAAGGTAGAAGGCAGAGAATCACCGTCCCGCTGCCGTCTGTCAGATATCTGTGTTTATTTATCAGAGGATTCAGGGTTTTAATCAGTTACCAGAGGGTGTTTGTTTATTTCCAAAATAAACTTCTCCTCTGTGATTTAACAACAGAAAACTTGCTCTTCTCTCATTATTAGTCAGGAAAAATGATGTCACTTGATTTATAGAAAGGACAGAAGTTCATCTCAGGGTCTTATTCCTAATTTACATGATATTTGAATAAAATATCTGATGTTTAAGAAAATGATACTGATTCTATTGTAAATACTTAGTAGTTTGTTGTTTACATTTAGAATGACATGGCTTTCTCTTGATTGGTATATCACAGGTGTTTAAATAGCTTTCAGATGATCATTTCACTTTGTCCAACGTATACAAGATAAATATTAATATATTAAATTTGGAATCTGGAAGTAATTAGACAATAAAACATGATGAGGCAATAAAAAGTTTATTACCCCCAACTAAACAGGGCAGTAGAAAACAAAACAACACAGCAACACAACAGGTTTCTACCGACTGAAAAGCTGTAGGTTTCTGCACACACCATTTTAACAATACACGACCTGTTAGATTAGAAAAAGGATGTTTTTATTTTTATGGAAATTAATTAACTCTTTAATCGGTCAATACCGATCGCATTGTGTGCGTCACTGGGACTAAAATCAATAGCAGAGAACAGAGGGTACGTTTAATGACTTGTCCGAACAGTGAACGAAAATACTGCTGTACTTCATGTCACTGACAGAAACACCTGAAGTACCATCATGCGCTCAGGGTGAACTTTGGAACATTCAGATAGGATTTACCTCTTATCGATAAATACGACCTGGGCGATCCTCAGAATTGGCAGCAGCCAATCAGCTCTGACAGCAGCAGTTTTCTGTACAGTGCAGGACCTATTTCTGTTGTCTTCCACAGAAATAAATTATGTTTGTCTTTCATAAACTGACAGCTTATCAGCAGAATCACCATATGCTGTGTCGTTAGGCAGGAATAGTATTCAATCATTCATCGTCCTCGGCTTGTAAAGGGCAGCTGGCACGTCTGGTTTGAAACAATACACTAGTGCTTTGCTTCAGCATTACGCTACGTTTATGAAGTTGGGCTAAGTTGTAACTTAGCAAGTTGTCTGAAAAGTTATAAGAATTTCAATGTTTGATTATGGCGATTAATCTAATCTGCCTCATCTGCCTCACTTGAGTTTAAGGTATCAACCATGATCTGAAACACTCCCAGGTTTTTTTGAGCGGTTATTTGAGGAGGATCTCTCTCAGCAGGCAAAGTGAAGCAAACTGAAGTGGAAATAAACAGCTTCGAACACACCAAACGTTCTTCTAGACACAGAAAAAGCCGGAAATTAGACAGTAAAGAACACTGCAAAGGTCACTGCATTAAAGGATATATGAAGAATCTGAAAGCTGAATATATCTTTGCTTGTTGTTACTTGCTGTCTGTATCACAGGTGAGATTTCTGTATGGATTAGTGTAGGCGGGTTTTATTTGGCAGGCAAGAGGAAATCATCCAGCTGGCTTTGCAGCTGCTTAAGTCAAGTTTTCAGTGAGAGTACCACATAATTATGGGTCTAATCAAAATCCAAAGATAGCATCAAAAGGAACCCTGAGCTGTGTGTGTTGAGGATATGGGAGCATTATCAGGCCAGTATTTACTGTTTCTACCAGGTGAAACTCAACATGCTTGGTCAGGATGTTTGCCACAAAATCAGCATAACAGTCTGTAGTTATCTGATCGAAGTGACTCTTCGATATTAATATTCCACTCACTTCAGTACAGTTAAAATTGTATAATTATCTTATCTTTGTCGTCATGCTTGAACAGGTGGCTCCCAAAGCGTTGTGCCCTCCTCAAGTCAGTCAACAGGTTGTGTGATGAGGGTGGATAAAACTTTTCAACACAAACAGAGACGGATTAGGCTGAAAAGGCTCCAACCAGGAGTTTCTTTATTTTCCTTTACTTTCTGTTAGGAGTTTAATAGGATTAGGCTTCAGCTGGTTCAGTCTGTAGCTTTAGTGTTGCTTAAATTTGTGATACTGCAGTGAGTTAATAGCGAACAGTAACTCAGGAGGACGGCCATCTGTGCTGCTGGTTGCCTGGCAGCTCACTATGACAACAAGACTCCAGCAAGTCAAGAAACAGGCTACAGCATATTTCCACAGTACAAACAGTAGTAATTTCAGCACCTTTAAGTCTGAATATGACAGTAATCGTTGGGCACATGTTTTCCGTTTACTGCGGCTGCAGAAGAATAAATCTCATTCATTTACAACCTTGTTTTTCTGATTTTGGCGCCTCCCAGTGGTGGTATGAAAACTACACAAAAACTTAATAAGGTCATGCCATTATGAATTACTTTAAAATTTTTGAGACAGGCGCTTTAATTTGACTTTTTAGTTTTTATCGCAAACATATTCTGGTAGAAGTTATAAGACCGCGGACGAACACAGTTCATTTGTACATGATAATTATTCAGCCATTACCAATAGGCCAGTTGTTGCTGTGATCGTGTAACACTCCCATTACAGCGTGTTTCTCAGCTGGATCTTTGCTTTGCCTCCTCCTCCAGTTGTGTTTGGGGGTGGTCCTGCTGGTGGAACTGGCCTCTTGACGTGCGTCTGTTGACAGTAGTAAAGCCTCCACACATAACACACTCACAGACACACACTCACTCTCCCGCCGAGAGTCAGTGAGCCACCGCCGCTCCACGCTTCTCCATCTGATCGTCCTCAGCGCACCGCGCTGCCGTCTGCCCTGCGCGTCCCAGCTGTGCGCACATCTCACCCGCTCCGGAGCTCCGACCAGGGGTGAAGCTGAACTGAAAAACCAGAGGGGGAGCAGGAGTATGGCCTCTAAAGGGATGGAGTGTCTGAAGCTGTCGGAGGAACAGATCAAAGTGCTGGAGGACAGTTTCAAAGGCTGCAAGCATCCGGACGGGACGACGCTCATGCTGGTCGCTGCGGAGTGCGGACTGTCAGAGGAGGACACACAAGTGAGTGAAACCTAATATTCATTTCTCTCTCTGTCCTTAGCGCCTGTGTGTATTTGGTGAAAGTGTGTGGAGTTAAGTTTTCCTGATGTTGTGGTGTCTAGGTGTTCGGGCTAAAACATCGACTTTTTATTATTGTGTTTCGCACATTTGCTTTTCCTGAACAAACAGTAGGCTGTGCAGCATTTCTAAAAAATAATGAAATAATTTGATTGAACCTAATATCTGAATGAACTATTAGAGAAGGAAAAAGTTGTTTTTTTTCTCTGAAATACGGTGAATAATACGGTGAAAACAAGTGCAACGTTGCCCAAAAATCTCTAAAACTGTGCTTTACTGCAGCATTTGAGTTATTTTACTTCAAGCTCCAGCCTGACAATAAAAAACATGAGACCTAGACTCAGGAAACTTCACTTTATGGTATCACACCTTAGTGTGGAGAGAGTTTACAAGTCATGAGGGTTATCAGTGTCATTATCAGTATCCCAGTCAGGTGACTTCTGAGGAAATAACCATACTCACTATGTTGTTGTTGTTGTTGTTGTTGTTGTTGTTGTTGGTTTTTTTTTAAACTCATAACAAGACTTTTACTCTGTAAAGTCAAACCTAGAGCTGCTCTGCTGACAGTGAATAGAGCAGGTTTGTGAACTGTGCCAGTGTATGGGTGACTCTGCTCATTATTTCTGTGAATACGTCACAGTGTCACAAAATAATCCTCATTTAAGTGCAAACAAACGTTGACCACAGAGGCAGCGCCCCATTGATCGCCAGTGGAGCAGCTCCAGGTTGTTTTTCATAATGAAGTCATGTCAGAGTCGAGTTTCCTGCTGCTGTTTCAGCTCTGAGAACAACTGTTCATTCTCACAAACAGTGATTCATCCGTTCAGGGTGACTGAAGTTTTACAGAGGTTGTATATGTTTGGATGTGGGAAACGCTTCTTTACTTACTTACGTTTGCTTTAGCAGAAGAAAAAACACTGACACATTAACACATTAAGTATTTGCTTGGCTCCTCATATGCACCACAGATTTTAGTGTAGAGCTGAAACAATTATTTGATTAATCAACTGAGCCGACTCTAGATGGGCCTTTATGCAAATCCACAAAATTCAACCAACAATACTGTTAAAAAAGAAAAAAAAAACACAAAATAATACAATAAAAATACGTTATCTTGGGTTTTAGAAAATTTAATGGATGTTTTCACTTTTTTTCTCACATTTATCGACCAAACAAGTTGATTCCATGAGAGTATGAAGTACGAATAATGAAATAATGAAAAGAAATAGTTGCAGCACTACTTTATGCCACTATATTGTTATGGAAACAAAAAAATCATGTTAAACAGTCAAACTGAGCAATCTTGACTCAAGGTCCATGGTCTAGCATATTCCTGAGCTTTCAACCACATCTTCCTCAGCAGAACCTGACCTGACCAATCTATCAACCTGTCAGCCAGCTTATTTTTCCAGTTAGCGATGAGCTTATAAATGAGCACATGACCAGACAGAAACTGTTTAGCACAAAAACGTTTACAGCTCTCATTGAGTGGAGCAAGATTTAATGATGCTGTAAGAGCAATTAAAAGAGAAAAACTGCCATTTAATTATATAAAACATCACATTATTGCGTAGGTATTCCATCTCCAGCACCCCCCTCTCCCACATGTAAGCACTCCCATCTCTCTATCTGAGGAATGTCTCTGGCCTACTGTAAAGACTGGGCAACTGTCACATCAGGAGCCAGATGTGAAGCTTCAGAGCGCCGATAACAACAACTGAAGTTATGCAGGCACCTCCAGTAGCATTCCTCTGATAGGTCATTGTAAAAGCACTCTTGAAATGTAAAAGTGCTCTAAAAATGGTTTTAGTTGTGCAAGAGTAAAGGATGGATATTTTATTTTGGTTGTTATTCACGATGTTCAGGATTTGGAAGGCAAACATGAGTATTTGCTTAGCTGTATTCGCTGGGAGGTAAAAGCCCTACATGTAAATCAGGTTCATTTCAAAGGCAAATCTCTGCTCGTCTTTGTGCTTGTGAGGCTGACAGACAGGTTGAGGCTGGTAGAGAGACCGAGCTCTTGCATGACAATGGAACATGTGTCTTTTTCATAATTAGCTCTCTGAGTACAAACATTTCACCGAACGATAACACGAGTACGTCAGACACATACTCATCACTGGTTTTTCCGCTTCAGCTCCACAAACCAGTTCCTCCATATTCCTCAGGGCTGCAACAGATTTCATCCTCAGGTATAAACAGGTGCATCATGTAGTTTCTATTTATTTAGGAAGAAAAGTCACATGAAGAAATTTGTATTATAAGTTAATCAACTGACAGAAAATGAATCAGCTATTTGATAATCAGAAATCCTAAACATATTATAGTTCCACTTCTTAAAATTATAGTACGTTAAATTGGTTTTAGACCAAACAAGAGGTAGGAAACTGCAGCAGACATTTTTAACCTTTTCCTGATGCTTTGTAGACAGAGCACTTCATCGAAAACAATCTGCACATTAATCGATAGCAAAAATAATCATTAGTTGAAATCCGACTTGTACTTACGCACATTGGAAGAAAATACTTGATACTTCATCCTGGTAGCTGTGTGCAGATTTTTGACCTGTGTTTCATCCTGGCAGCAGGCCTTTCTGCAACTGTGAGGATGTGTCCCTCAGTGGAAATTCTGTACAAGAAAAGACTGTAACTTTGAAGGATACCCAACTGATTTAGTTAACTCCTACTAACTACTATTACTGCCAAGCCTCATCTTCATCCTGCCATTACTATGGCAGCAGAAGTGTTTTATTATTTCGCTCTACCCACTGAGGTTTATATTCAGAGGAGGCAGAATAGTGCAGTTTTAGTTTAACATAAATGTTTCTTAAACAAACACTGCACTATGCCACTTCCCAGTTCCTCCTCTGGTGTTCAGTGACTGTTACTATTCATTGTATACAAAAGTGGGAGAAGCCAGGGCCGACCTGACAGGGAAGCCCGGTCCGGGCAGGGTGAGGTAAAGGTCGGGCCCCTCATCAAAAGACCTCACTTCATTCCCAGCTGATTTCCTTTTTCTTTTCTTCCTGCCGCACACCTCCTCTTTGAGTGTTTTGGATTTGTTAACAAAGCTTTCATTGGAGAAGGTTTAGCTGAAAAAACACACCCCGGCTACCACTCCCTGTTTCACATTAACAGCATTTACAATGTGCTGCAGCCTCTGTACAGCATGTTTCAGCTCCTTTCACACATTTTATTTGTTTTCAGTGCTGCAGGGTGAGTGCTTCAAATGTAGAGTCAAGTTTGAAAGACCTTATTATGTAATCCAGTGCGAAAAAAATGGCACAAGCACCTTTGTATGGGTCAGCAGGATTATAAATCTTGATTGTTCAGAAATTCAAAGATCTTTTGTACTTTGAAAAAGGACCGGAAACAAAACAAAGTACAAAACAGTTGCCTTCCATTCAAAACCTGGAAGAGAAAATGGCTTCTTTTAAGACTAACCCTTTGAAGACTGGAACTGCTTTAGCTGAGAAATCTTTAGTGCAATAATACTTTTGTTTTTAATAAATAATTGATGTGCCCTTGAAATCCTGAAACACAGAGTGCAGCATAAACAGCCATGTTCAGAAAGTAGTTCTTGAGTTGATTTAGTTTCTGCATTTCCAAGTGCAAACCCAGACAACTCCAAATGGGAATCTCATATGCTTTCAGTACAAAATGGGGAGACGTCCCCTCCTGCCAGGCAGTTATCTCATACATGCAGTCAGGGTCTTTAAGCTGGAGAGCCAAATCCCTCCCTCTCCCCCCGGCGTTATCGACGTCATGTCAGTGTTGTTGTGGATCCCTTGACAACATGAACTGCAAAATAGCGATGCAGCAGGTCACGGGCGTGTGTTGCAGCACTCAACACAGTCATCATCTGGTCAGAGTTTCAGTGCAGCAGTGATTAGCTGAGTGGTCAGAGTGCAGACAGGCAACCGGTTCCAGAGAAACAGGCCCAGTCAGTGCCAGCATTCTCTGTTAAAATTAGATGGAAACATTTGTTTTCTGTGGTTTCCCCGATGCAGCTTCGCCTCAGGGTCACTGCTGTGTCTGTATGAGTCAGCGGCTGCATTTACAAGCACCAAGAAATGTGACTGTAATGTGATTATGAAGATAATGAGAGTCAGAAAGGAAAAAGAGCTGCAGTTTGTGGCTCTCGGTTAACCATAGTTCTTATATTTAGGGTGTCTGTATCGATGATTCCACAAAGTTTCAACTTCAGCTTCAACACAGTCTGTCCTGAAACTTTGTCATTGTTTAATACTGATCAAAACCTTAACTCTGCATTAAGTTGCAGTAATGTAACATTAGTATGTTAACATGGACAGGATTCAGTGTTAAACTATATGCTAAGCTAAGCTAATGTGCTTCTTACTGCACAGACATGAGATTAGTGTAGATATCATTCAACTCTGAGAGAAAGTGTGTTTAAACTCTGAATGTTAAACTACTCTTTACATGCAGATGTCATGGCAGCTTTATATTTGTGTAGTAATATACATATATAATAATATAATATATATGAGCAACACTACATTAACCTGTTTTGTGCAGCAACTCTAATAGACACCAGTCAAAACAATTTGCACATACTGCACTTTAGCCCGTCATGTCTTGCTTGAATGCTCATAATAACCACAACACATGTAAACAGGACTATTAGGGTTCCCATTTAAGTTGCCCCCCAGTTGTCATTGCCAGTTATTGTCTACATGTAAATGTAACCAGTGGCCTGAGGATGAGAGGAGTATAACAATGCATTTGGAGGACTCTGTATTTTGTTCAGATCATTCTTGACATGCCAGAACTCCACCTGTGCTACTTCTCAGGAATATTCATGTCATGACTGTATTTTGTCAGCCGGACCAGTTACCTCATTGCTCTCGTGTTTCAGGCTCAGCAGCAGTTTGTGCAAAATGTGCATGTGTGCCTAGTTCCTGCACAAAACCTCCTGCTACCTGATTTCAACCCCTCCTTTCGGTGTTGTGGGCATTTTTCTAATTGTTTATTTGTTTCCTGCAGAAATGGTTCAAGCTACGCAACGCACAGTGGCGGCAGTCGGAGGGTCTTCCAGCTGAACTGGGCTCAGTGTTGGACTGAGACTCTCCGACCACCTGCTGGATGCATGAAGTTCTGTGCTGACCTTGTTTCTCAAAGACAAGCTGACCTCCCTTCCTCATCCACTTCCCTTTCCATGTGTCCATCTCTCTTTTTCTATCTATGAAGCTATTTTAATTTACAGAATGTGAAGATGTTTGTGTGTTGTTGCCAATTATATACCACCAGGTTTACAGAAATAAACATATTGTTATTATAAGTTAAACTGACCTGGTTGTTTTTTGAGGCTTCTGTACATCTGGGCTCCACATACACTGAGGAAGCCGAGTTATACAATGGTGGGATGAAGTTTAAAAAGATGGGTGGTGTTTTGGTTGAGGGGTGAGGGGATGCTTTTGTTTTTAGGCTTTGTTTACATGTATGTCGATCAGCAGGGAGCAGAGCTGGACGCTGAGCTGTTCACAGGACTATAAAAGATGTAAGGAAGCACAGGGATTACAATAGATGCTGCTGGAATCTGCTGCCACTATCCAGGAACTTCCAGAGGCCGATCTGGAACACTTCCAGGAGCAGAGAGAGGGGAGGAGAGGGGGGGACAT
Organism: Toxotes lorentzi; assembly: GCA_037833715.1. Lineage (NCBI taxonomy): Eukaryota > Metazoa > Chordata > Actinopteri > Toxotidae > Toxotes > Toxotes lorentzi. The sequence continues at coordinate 21,738,743 of JBBMJY010000002.1, read as the reverse complement.
GTGAGCTGACTGAACTGAATGGCATCATGGGCTAAACAAATGGCAGGTGATGTCATTTCATTGTCCTTTCTTCTCTGCAGCCAAGCCCTTTAAAAAGGACGTGATCTCACCAGAAAGTCAGAGCTTAATGCCTCCAAAAGGCTTCACTTTAAAGGAGGAGTCTGGCAATAATTCTGTTTTTTATCAACATGTCAGCAAATTCACAAAAAGACCAATTAATTCTACTGACAAGTATTGTGTACCTATCCAAATCTGTGTTTACCTATTCAAATCTCAATAAATCTTATTCCTCTGTACCATAGAGCTCTATTTATATGTTCAGAAAGAACCAACAGTGTGTTGATGCTTTTGGTCTTTTCATGGGAATTACTGACGATAACAGAAATATTGCGTGTCTTATCATTTCAACAATGATCACTTGGCAGCTTAAAACAGCTGCATCTGCTCGAGCAGGAGAGAGACCAGAATGCATTTCAGCTTCATGCTCAGTTTAAATGAGAAATGAAATTCACTCTGGTTAATTTAGGAACTCGACAGCGAAATGACTTCAGCATATTGATGCCACCATGAGAGAAAAAAGCTCAGTTCTAGTTATAAAAAGAAAATTTGATTGTTTTAACAAATTCCTTTTTTTTTCCAAACAAATTTCCTTTTGTCATGGTCACATGTAACCAAAATCTGCAGTGGGTCGTCCCGGTTTAGGTCGGTATAATCAAGGAGAAATATTAAATGGATGAATAAAAGTAGTGGAGTATTTGCTTTTAAAAATTAAGATTGGTTGCTGAGGAATGAAAATCAGACAGCCAGGCCAAATAAAATGGAGCAAGAAGGGACACAGATTCTCATTTTACAGGACAGAAAAGAAATCCTGAGCTCTCTCTGTTTGTGTGTGAAGACACTGAGGAAGGTGGGAGAAAGAGAGAGGATGAGGTTTCCTGCCAAAGAGCCGGGAGTGAAAACGCTGTGATCGTGGGAACTGTCTGCACGGTGAGCTCGACAGAAACCAACACCGACCCAACAGGTAATTCAGCTGCTCATAAAACACACGGATGTGTTTTACAGGCAGGCTGCGCACACACATTCATAAAGTGTGAAGGCGTTCGCATTGATATTCATGTTGACTGACATTCTTAGTTTACTCCTAATTCTGACTTTAACACTCAGAACTCCCCCCACCCCACCCCCTCCTCCGCCTGTTTGCTGGACATTTGATCCTCACAAGTATAGAAAAAACAAAACACATATATATACATATACACACACTTTGTGGTTTTGTGTGTTTCCTGTGCCTAGGGGTGTTTTTCTCTGTTCATCTGAGTGTGAAAAAAAACTGACACCCTCTGCAGAAAAACAAGCTCACACACACACACACTTCATCAAGCACAGCTAAAAACATACAGTGTTTTCCAGACCCTGCCCCCCTCTCCTATAAATCCCCCTTTAATCTTACAGGTTAAACTGCTTAACACTGTCAACTATTTTCATTTCACGCTTCAAATAAGTGATAATGTTGCTCTCTATCAGCTGGATGTGTAAATAAACAACAGACAGACGTTGCTCACTCACAGCTTGCATTTTTCAATTCATTACTTAGTAGAACGCCTGTACTAATGTATGGATGGCAGTTGGTCTGTTCCACATAACACAGCTTTGACAGAAAAATGTACAAGTATTATCATTTTAGTTGTGTCACTGTTCAGATCAGAAAAATTTGTGACTTAGTTTAGACTTTTCTCAAATGACTTGAAATAGCTCAAGTATCTCATATCAGTTTCCACTGTCCTGCATTAAAAATCACAGTTATATAAGATATAATTCAAACAATTTACTGTTTGGTTTATTTTGTGGAGAGAACAGAAAGACACACAACGGTGTTAAAGTGGAATATACTTAATACAGTATTATATAATATCACAGGCAATTAAAAGTAAGCAAGTAAAGGGTCAGAGGTCACTGGGCCCTGACAGTGCAACAAATGCTCCTCCTCTCCTGCACTGATCACGTATGATGGAGAAAACGTGCCTCAGCTCTCTGTGGCCATTTCTGTCCTTGAGTCACTGCAGTGGAAGGACGATCTGAGTGTCCGATGTTTCGCCATAAGAGCCGATGAGCGTGTGTGCAGAATTTGAATGGAGTCTGGTTTTGTCTGTTGCTAAGAAAACTCTGCAAAGCTGTGAGGAATCTGTCGTTTAGAGGCTGCCAGGCTCAGCCTGCACCTCTTTCTCCACCTACTGTGACACTGATCTGATCATTTTGTCGCTGCCTTTTTAACCATCAGGGCAAAACTTCATCTATTTTAGTCTGATGACCGCTCACTCAGTCTTCCACTGTGGTTTGTTGACTTTTAGTTTCCGCTCCTGTAACTGTTTGTTTGTCTTTATTATATTATTACAATATTTGAGGTGATTCTTTCAAATTCATGAAAGTCTGATTTCAGTTGGTAATTTAGATAATTGATGAATTTTGGTGCAAAAACAGTCACTACTTGTTCTGTTTTATGTTCTGTTTTTCTTTATCTTCTGTGACTGTAAGTTGAATATCGTTGGGTTTTGCACATTTGGGTGAAGAAATTGCAACAGGATTTCCTTCTCTTTTCTGACATTTTATAACCTAACTTTAACACAGGTCAATTTTACTTTATTGTCATTACCTTAAATACTACGACACACAGTCCTGCCATTCCAAGATCTCATAAAAGAACCTATTAAAAAAATGTGTTCACATGTGCTATTAATAATCCTGATTATATTTTAGCGTCCAGCTCCACTCCCAAATCCAAAAACATTCACTGTTGATGTTTTGAAAGACGACACAGTTCAAAGTTAACTTTCAAAACATCAACATCTGGGAAGAAATACAGCAGCCAAAAAAGTAAAAAACCTACATGACACTAATGTTAATCTCTCAGTTTGCAGCATCGATTGATGTTGGACACAATCAGAAAGTGATCATTGATCACTGATCACTCACTGACTGCACAGTCTCAACTGTTTTAGGCCAACTTCTGATTTCAGTTATCAGTTTTCTAACCTGCCCTGATCTGATTGCAAGTCTTCATGACTTTACATCCATTTACAATTTTTGTAGGAAAAATTTGAGCATCTGTTTTAATGAAAGCCACCTTTCAGGAAACTCTGTCCTTCTTTACCTTCCTGCTGAAAAGTTCATATGTAGGAGTTTCAGAATTTTTATACAAGCAAATAAACTGAAGTATGTGGTATTATCTCATCTTATGCAGCATAAATGGTGGTTAATTAAGCAAATAGCGAGTTTGCAGAGTGAAGCCCAGCAGATTTTTTGGTCCAACTGATTTTAGTCCAAAACCACTGCAGCATCAGACTGCAGTGGTTTTCAGAGTGCAGCCAGTTTCTCGCTGCTCAGGGAATATTTACCAAAGGGTTTTTGTTTGGAGAGAGTTCCTGTAACTCCACCCTGACACGGTTGTTTGCAGAGTTACACCATGTAGATGAAAAATTAAACAAAAGATAATTTAACTCTCAAAAGTTTGATCATAACTGGGCTCTTTATTTGCTGTAATTTCCTGAGAGCAAATTTCAGTTTGGTTTCTTCAAATAACAGACAGTTCTTAATCACGTCACCGTTAAATATTAGTTCTATAACTTAGGTGTGAAGCAGGAAGGTGTTAAAATAAGAATAACCTCAAATATAAACTCCTACATTACAACTAAATATCATAAGTGAAGGCTGAAGGGACCATCAGAGCATTAATGGACAGCACAGGATGATGACATGAGAATGTCTACAACTATTTCCTGTGTTTAGCAGAAGGTGTGGGCTGACTGCACACAGCATCCTGTGTGAGGCTGTTCGCACAAAACAATGAGAAAAAAGCAGAACAACAATGCAGCAAAGATGCAATGAACTTAACCGCTGCATGCAAAGAGAAATAAATAAGCCCTGAATGTACAGGCACACCTTCTGTACGCTGCTGTGTCTTTTTAAAGATGATCCATGCTGTAAAATATCTAGTGATAAGCTTTAATATACAGGGGTGTGGACACAAAAAAGCAACATCCGGGTATGCAAATGCAGGAATTATTCCCAACAATCACTCTCCCCAGATCCACATAATTATATTCATCAATAGATCGATCCAGTATTTTTTTTCAATTAATCACTTGTCAGGATCAGAAAATAGTAAAAATTTCCTGTCACAGGTTTCCAGAGCCAAAGATGACGTCTTAAAATTGTTTGTTTTGTCTGAACAACAGTAAAACAAAGAGATATTCAACTTACAGTGATTTAAAACACATAGAAGCAGCAAATCTTAACATTTGAGGAGCTGGAACTAGAGAATATTTGACATTTTTGCTCAATAAATGACTTAATTATCAAAATGTTGTTGACTAATTTTCTGTTGGTCACTTAATAAATAAATCATTTCAGCACTACACCACAATAGCAAAACCTGTGTGCAACGATGCAATACAACAGCAAAATAAAATACTGCTAAACTTCTGAAGTATGAAAAGGTGATTCAGACACAATTTGACTCATATTTCAGGTGAATTATGAGGCCGTACTTAGTTGTAATGTTGAATGTAAAAAACATTTAGCAACGTGCCAGAAAACAGGCAAGGAAGGAAAAGACTGAGCCAAGATGAAGCCAGATGTAAACAGTGCAGGTTTCAAAACGTGGAAAAGCATTAAACACATTTTAGGCCTCAGAGAAACACAGCCTCTAAACATAAAGTTTAAGTTGAACTCAGTCAAATCTCCTCCTCTGAGTAAAGTTAAAACTCTGCATTTTAGTTTGGTTTTTTTTTCATTTCTATTTTGTTTGTCCCCATATCCGCGGTCCCAGGTCACAATCGCGGCAGGCTAATCCCAGATTAACCTCTCAGCAGGACGGGGGTTCAATCTCCTTTGATGTCTGGCTGGCCTCGGCCTTGAGCCGGGCCACAAACCTGCGCTGATCTGCAGCCCACGCTGGCTGCCGCTGCCCGCAGGGCTCCAAACTGAATTACTGTACAGGGCCTCTGCTCCTGAACACATCAACTGTGACCACTTTTTATGTAAAAGCAGTATAAGAGGGATTAAAGTGGATTTCCAAACTGAAGCCCCAGCACCCCTTGTCAAGTAAACGGTGGCCAGACTGTGGTATTTTCAACAAGTCATGACCTCTAACAGGAGAAAGGGGAGCCACTGAGTGTCTTTGTCTACAACACATACTGAATAAAAATCAGTGCATTGACAAGGGCTCGTACACATGGTTGTGACATAAAGACTAAATCCAGTTCAACTGCAAGGGAAAAACCCTGCAGATCACTATATCATGCTGAAGCTCAGACAAAGGCCGCAGATCTGAGACAGAGAACGGGAGACATATTTTTTTATTGCTAACATTACTCACCTTCTCTGCTCTCATTTCGCCAAAAGATGAGAGATTTAAACCGGCAAATCTTTCATAAGTCATAACATCGCCATCCAAAACTAACTTGTTTAAAGTTTCAGGCACTTGGTAATGATATCAACAGATGAACCAGTCTGGATGGTTCTCAGACACATTTCTTCACCAGATCTCAGGATCAGGAATTTCAAGTAGTGATTTTATAAATTTCTAATTAATTTCTAACTTTTAATTTCTACCTTTTATACTTCAAGTCATCATTTTGTTACTATGTGAACTGCAACACGTTACTATATTCTGGTGTTTCTGCTCATCATGATTTCTCTTTCATTTGTTTGGAGTTTGCAGTTAGCGTTAAGGCTTCTGTTTTTTTTGTTTTTTTTGTGGTTTTAGCACATTTTATTGCAAAACTCAACAAACCATTCTAGTCATTTTTCCGGCTCCACTCTGCCTCTCGTGGGGGGACGTAGACCTTGGAAAGCTGCTTCGGTGCTGCGAGCATTTCAACACGAGGACTTGCTGTGGCTTTCCTCGCTGCCATCGAAACCTGTTTTTAGACATAATGATATTAGAGGCTTCGACAGATGTATGGCACATAATGTAAATTATGATGGCAGTAACTTCAGCAAGTTAATCATACTGAATAAGAACCACACTGCAAAACAACTGATCAGAAAGACGGATGGACAATAAAAATCTGGAATCTGCATGCAAGCAGAGAATACATCAAATAGTCATTTGGCTGATGACAATGATTGGAAAGATCCACAATTAATTCAGAGACTATTCATCATGTTGAACTCCACAATTATGAAAGAAATTTGGTTCAAACAGCTGGAAAATATTTTCATTTATTTTATGATGTTGAGCTAAAACTGTTTTCTGATTTGTGTTTGTTGCACTTGAGACAGTTTTAGAGGAATGTTCTCTAATAGTATTTAATTGGCATCATTAAATCCATCTATCAGGTGAGGAAATCAAAACAGTAAAGAGTGAGGTAGGACCCTTCTGGAGGGAAGATGAATGTCAGTGAGTGCTCTTACCGTCCAGATTGATTCCTCTGGACGTCCAAGCTCGCAGCAGATGTTGCTCTGTTTCAGTCTGGGCAGTGAGAGCTGGACCAGTCTCTGAGAGATCCGGGCTGTTCTGGATGTAAAGGACACGATGGATCCGACGCTCTGTGAAGCAAACAGATGAAAGAAGTTCAGATTTAGATCGCCTCTGAGGTCACAAAGTTACATGGTCTCTCAAGGTTAAATTAGGAAAAGTAATAAATGAGGAACAATCGAGAGATATGAAATTAATAAGTAATATGATATAGCAAACCCTTTGGTGGCTGACATTTCTACTCATACTGTTCACCCCTTATACAACCACCACAGACTTAGAGAAGGTTAAAGCTTCTTTCAACAACAACACAAACCGACAGGGTCAAAAATCTCCCCTATCATGGTCTGTTTGAAGTCCTGTATAATCAGTGCAACCACGCTGATGAAACCTGTCAGCCCACATTACAGATTAGCATCGTGTATCAGTGCTTTAGGATCTTACCTCTCTGTTGCTCTGGAAGTCTGGATGGTTCCATTTAGGGTTTGAAAGCTGCAGCAGTCGAGGTGTGATCACAGCAGTTTTCACTCTGGGATCAATGTGCCAGATCGGACAGTTATTCTCACACTGAGGTGTGTGAGGAGGCCTGTGGGACCAACAGAGAGACCTAGAAATATACTGAAAGGAATAAACATCTAACTGTCTTATTGAGCTGTATTTTCTTACAAAAACATGATAGAATTTAGCCGTCTTTATCTTTATTTTCAAAATATCTGTATTTTTCCCCACCAACAGTTCTCTGTCATATAGTTTATAGGTTTATATGATATTTACATACATTTAAAAACCATGTCTGTGGTAAATAAAGTTGAAGTCCACTAGCTTGGTTGTTTCTGGCGCTTTCAACCAAATTACTATTCAAAAAAGACCTGAATAAAAAGGACACTAGATGCAGTCGAAAGCTGGACCTTACATCTACTCTATAATAATTATCACAGAAGGGGGGGTTCTGGTGGCACAGTGGTTAAGATGCACACCATGTAACATTCCTGGTTTGATTCTGGTGGGAGATATTCATAAAAAAAAAAAAAGTGATCATGCAAAAAAAAAAAAAAAAATGTGACTGATCCTTATTCTGAGATATTAATTGGAATATTCTGTAACAGAGCCGTTGACCCAGGAGTCAAGATGTGAGGTTTAAGTTTCGGCTGCTGAGTGATTATTATTTTTTGAGGAGGGCATTAAAACAGCAGTCAGTGCTCTGTCTGCTGTTTAAATTACAAAAGCAAACATTTATTTTGTGTGTTGTGTTCAGAATATAAACCCTGGATGAATCTCTGTGCATGCCCAACAACAACATGTTCTGCGGCTGCTGTGTTCAGGATTTATAAAAAGACTTCCGCGGCTGTCTACAGGCGTCCCAGGGGTCCTGAACTATGGACAATGAGCTCTATTGTCTCTGCTCCTCAGTCTCCCACAGTCTGACACTGAAATAACAGATGTCCAAACGTTGGCTTCCTCGCAGAGCAGAGACGTTAGTGTTGGACGTGAGCCTCAGCTCGGCCTTCTCATATTTCACATTGTGATATGTTTTATTCTGCAACGCTTAAATTCTAGACTTTGGTTCATATGTGGACTCCCTGAGGGAGAATAAAAAGCTTTGGAGTTTGGAGTCACAAATCTGTCATAAACCGGTGACATGGAGGTCTGATGGAAAGCTGGACGTGGAAATGATCTCAAACACAGACACATTTCTTGACATTAAAGCAGCAGTTTGATTTGGTAAATATGCTATAAGATAACAAAATATAGTAATAAAAAATTTAATTCAACTTATGCAGATTAACGATGGTTTCTACTCTAGAAAGTTACGCTTAGCTGTGACTAACGATTGAACTCATACTGAACTGATGACTTTTCCTGTTGTTTTATTGTCCACCAGTTCAAAAAAAAAAGCTAAATCAGTCTCATTTTTTTGTGTACTTCAGACCCCAAAAATGTTCAGTTTAGAAGAACATAAAGCGAATGTGAGAAAGTGGAATCACCAAAATTTACTCAATAACTTTATCTGTGATCAATGCAATTAATTTTCTGACTATTAACTCACTGGTTACCTGACTAATTGTTAAAGAACTAGTTTGGGCCGATACCAATATTGATATTTAAATAATGAATAAAATCACAATCTATCAATATATATCAATATACCATAACATAAACACTATTGATAAGGTTACAACAGAAACTCCTCTGTAAAATCATTACAATTCAACATCACCACAAACTACATCCTCCAGAATGATCACACAGTTGTTTCAGCACAAACTGAACATATTAACCTTCATGATGGAGGATTCATGTTGTATCAGACTGCTGTAGCTTTAGCTTTAGGTGAACCTAATAAACTTTCAAACTGAGTGTGCGTCGCGTTCCGAGACATTTTGCAATGTAAGAACAGACTTGTCAGCGCCCTCTGGTGGGCAGCTAACGTAAAGGTGGCATTGTTTCTTAATTACCTCAAACACATCTGTGCAGCAGTTCCTTGTTACTCATGGTTGACAAATATAGTGATATGACTTTATCTATAGTAAACTAAAGTCAGATGATACTGTTGTCCATAGGGCATCTACTGTAAATAACTTTAAACAATCATTTGACTTGGGTTTGGTTGATTTGGCTCAGTTTAACTTTAGTCTACTGGTTGAATTTGATGACTAATGAGGCTTTTACCCTGCTCCCGTGTAGCTGCGGCTCCTGGTTCTGGGTGTTGACAAGCGGACAATGCTTTCGTACTGGGACATCTTGGAGGAAGGACGCTGGGTCTTCCTGAAGAAGCTCGCCTCCTCCTCCTTCCTGCAGGAAAATGGAAGCTATTACCACATCTATTATAGTATGTTGTGTTGTGAGTCTGGCACAAAACAATGTCTTGAGCCAGAAGGGAGGAAGAGGAGGAAGAGGAGGAGGAGGAAGAGGAGGAGGGGATACAGAACAATGGATGAGTGTCAGTGCTCAACTAATGATGGAGGTATGAGTGGAAAATTATCTGCACCCACAAAAACATTTACATTATGTTAAACTCTTCATTGAGACTGTGGAGTGACACATGACAGAGATCAAAGTCTGACTGATTGAAGCTGTAAAAGAAAAATGTTCTTGTTGTCAACAAATCCCATTAAAACCCCATTATTGCACCGATAATACTGTGATATTTGGTTCCGTGTTGACATAAATAATAGCGGAGCAGGAGCAGACAGTCCTTTAGTTCAGTGTTTTGCCAAATAATTTGATTAAAATTAAACAATATGCACTGGACGTCTCTCCTGCAGACTGATGAGATTAGATGTGGAACAGCAGGGTAATTATCAGACATGACAGACCTGCAAATACATTTATCACAGTCTAAATTTAGTTTTCAACAAATCAGTGCAAAAAAAAAAATCGATCTATGCGTCAATCTATAAACAGCTCTTCCATACTGTGTCTCTGATGAAAATCCTGCTTGAACCAGACCAGCAGGTGATTACTGTCATCATCGATTACAGTAAATTCTTCTTCTTCTTCTGGGAGCTGCACTTCCTGTGTGGGCTTCTGACTGAATTACAACGCATGTTACTGTGCTTTTAATGTGACAGCTGAGTCAGAAAACAACAAGCGCTATAAAAATAAAAGCCTCGGAGGCTGTAAGGACCATCACGTCTTCCTGTCCACTAACTGAGCCTGACAGCTCCCAGGGGCGATCGCCTCTGATCGAGATGCAACTGGCATCAGTCCTGAACATCACTTTACAGTTTACCGAATCAACTCTGTGCCAAAGAGCATCAGAGGGACTTTGGGGTTATCACCCTTCAGCTTTGAAAACATTTCCACAAATATGTTGATGCAGCACAACAGAAAAGGCTTGTGTGCACTCCTTTAAAGCATGAACGCAAACAGCCCCAACCCTCTCATGCTTTTTTGATAGAGTCATCAATAATGTTCGGGGTGCAGACAGGCTACAGTTACCTCCAGTGGTCCTCCCTTGCTGAGAAGTCTCCTTTGTGCTTGGCCAGGTATTGGATTCTTGCACTTGGAATGGCTCCGAGCGCTGAAGCGGAGATGGGCCGTATGGGCTCCTGGTCGCCCCAGCTCAGCTTCTCACTGATCAATGAAAAGAGGAAACCTGCCGCCATGAAAACGTTCATGCAGAAGCAGAGTAAACATTTTCCAAGCGGGTAATGATACTTCCAGTCTAACGTTTCCACACATTCGGAGCGTGCCAGACATCTGTCTCTAATTATGCTGTTTTAAAGAGATTGCGCTCAATGAAGGAAACACTGCAGCCACATAGGCTCCTGGATTCTTGGAGCCAGTTTCACACTGGATCAATGAACAAACATGCAGCCTCTTGTGATGCAACAGCTGGAACAGAGGCCATTGTGATGAAGTGCGTTTGTTTTCCTATGTGTGAGAAAGAATCCGAGAGAAGTTCGTATGACTCGGCCACTCACCATGGAGTCGTAGCCCAAACTGTTTTTGAGGTTTTGTGCTGAGCCAGCTCCAAGATTCTGCCAAGAAGAAACACAACATGCACAAAAAACACAAATCAGCATTAAATACGAGTGTATTTCAGGCGCTTTGGGCCCGGGGGGGATGTGCAATCACTCGGTGGGTTTCCCGTCTCTCCTGAGGGTTTTCTACTTTCCTGCAGAGGCACAGCATCTAAAAACTGATCCTACTCTTAGGTTTAAACATTTGGTTTTGAATTTTAAACCTCACTGTGGCCACTAATCAAACAAAGACACAACTGTCAGAGTTTATCTGTGAGTCATTCATTTTCTTTACAGTGTTTTTTTTTTCATTTTGCAGCTCTGCCTGAAAGAGAATTTTAGACTTTTCCTTTAACCCCAAGGTTTATGGACATAGTTACACATTAAAAACAAAACAAAACAGAAATTTAAACAGGAAAAAAAACAGAAATTTAATAAGTGGACAGACATATTTGCCCAGATAACAAATTAATCAACACTGTTGAACTCACTGATGCCACCAACAGTGGCTGCATGGGGAAAAATAGAGAAAATGATTTAAAAAAAAAAAAAGTTACTTCACCTTTTTGATGGACCAAATCTGGACTGAACACCTGGAACAATCAACAACAAAAGACACGAGACTGTAAATATTATATCACAAATATTTGTCGACTGTTTAACTTAAGAATTGTTAAATTCACCTCGTTTCTCAGAGACCATCTCAACGTGCAGCAGTACTGTGGGCTGGATGTGTCGACTTGTTGCCTGTTGATGGTGTCACACTGATCTCCTGCTGTTGCTATGGAGCCAGGAGTCCTTGGCAACCAGCTCCACACCTGAGGACTCCTTGAAACTGGAGTCTGTACGGTTAAACCATCCATCTTACCGTCTCAAGAATCCCAATGTAGGACGTTAAAAGGAAAGCGATACCTTGAGATCAGTGGTGACTGGGGCTGCTGCTGTATTTCTGCAGAGCCTGCGTGTGTTTGATCAGATTCCAGACATTAATGTGTCAGAAGCTACGAGAGGACAGGGTTATTAGGGTTTTCCTCAGAAGTCAATCTGCATTCTTAGATCAACTGTCATTATTATTAGTTCTATCCTCATAAATATGGCACCGCATGGGGTCCTGATGGGAAAGAGACTGTCCCTGTATGTGGGTGTGTTCAATACCTGAGATTAATATGAAAACACCACAGTAATTTACTGGAAACATTTTTATTTAAACATGAAAAACAGTCTGCACTGTAAGATTTTATCAAACTGGGAGGAATCTTTTTATACAATACTTCAAATTGGACATGTTTTGATATTTTGGATGAAAAACAAAAAAGTGCAGAAGTTTGAAACTTCTACATTCCTCAAAAATGTTTTGCACAATTCAACAACGTGGTTCACCTTTATCCAAAAGTTTACACACTGAATTAAACAGATTTCATCACATAAATGAGTATCAAGATAAAAAGCTGTAAGGTGACGTCTCTCTGAGCAGCAAAAACTCATAAAGCTTATCCAAAAGATATCAAGAAAAACATATGCATTCCCTTTTCAAGAGTTTCCTCTTAACATGAAGTCAATTCCCTTTTTAAGATTGAGACAAAACATGTATCAAAGTAGGTAACAGTGAGCTGTATCATAAAAGATCATGTGTTTTTAAAGCTGTGATCCAACAGAGAAGATGTCGTGTAGTGTTAAGGTTTGGTAACATCAACTCTAACCTACTTCAGTAAAGTTTCATTCAGACGTCAAATAATTGTAGTTTCCAGTTGAATTGATGAAACCAACGGCTCCCACAGGTTTAACGGCTACTTTTTTCTAGTTGTACTCAGCAGGTTTACATGTTGGTGACCCCAGAAGAAGGTCACTGAAAATTGGAAACACGCACCATCACTGACCTGCACACAGCAGAGTTTGCTTTGAAATGTCAGTGACTGCACAGATTTAATGTGGATAAATAGTAAATTAATGTAACAATCATTTGGCATTGGAGCCTGTCTTTGTGCTATAAAAGGTTATGATATGTTTATTTTCTCATAAAAATCTTGCATCAGTTGCAGCTTTAAGTCTTTATGCTGAGGTATGAAATATTCTGTGGATTACGACACATGATTGAAGTTGTGATACAGACCAAATTAAACACAACAGAACTGTGTGTTATAACAGCGCTTTTACATTTTTGTCTACAAACACTGACACAGGGAAAAAACAAACTCTGACGCCAACAAACTGTTGCTCATTGCTGGTGACAAAGCTGCAGCCGTTAGGTTCACAGATGTCCTGAGAGAACCTGAAATAAATCCACTGTGTCCCATCTGACCACCTGCACTAAAACCTGAAGGCAGCACCAGAACTCGTGTATCATCACCTACAGCGTTAAGTAACATTACGAGATTAACTAACAAACAGTAACAGTCTTGTTAAGTGTAACATTTATGGCTCTACTGTTCACCTGCTGGGACAAAGAGAATATGTATTTTTGAAAATTGAAAACCAGTTGTTTGGAGTGTCCCTGAAATTAAATAAAGATTTTATCATTCAAATCTGGTCACTGAAACAAAAACATGTTCTTTAATCCCAAATGTAACGTGCCAAAACAACAACTTTTAAGTTTCTCACAAATAAATAAAAGATTTTCAGCCAACCTGCTGCAGTGAAAACAGTAAAGTGAAGAAGTGCAAAGAACCTGTTAAATCAAAGACACAGGATTAAGCAACAACCACCAACGGACCACAACCAGAGACTTTTATCTGCCCTCACAAACCATCTGGAAGATCAGGTCACGAGCATCCTGAACGCCTGAGCTCAGCTCCACCTCCCCCTTCTTCACATGGGTACCTATGAGGAACAACTTGCGTTCTCCGACCTCAGACAGGGACAGAGCGTCATGGAGGTCAGTGATGCTGCAGGCGCCTGGAAGATCCTGGAGACATGAGGTAAACATGAGGAGACATCATGGTGAAGCTCAATCTCCAAATATTCAATCGTCCTCTGAGGACACTTTCTCTGGAGTTCAGCTTTTTAGATTCTGGACAAGATGGAGTCCAGTGAAAGTGTCTCTGAAAACAGCATGGAACAACTTTTTATTTTATAAAAACTGTTTTTATTCAGATCATCTAGATAAAACATCTCATCATTTTTAATGCAGTCCAAAATTAGAAACAAACAACAAGACATGATCAAACATTTTCCACTGACAAAGCTAATTTGGTAAGGAATCAAACACTGGGGCAAATACTAAAAACTAAACTTTATTTGGATATGTGAAAACTGTAGAACTACAAAGAATTCATTCATCATTAGAACAAACAACTAATCGAGTACATTAATCAATAATATAAACAATTGCAAGTTGCAGCCCAAACTGAAGCTGCATTAAAAGTCTCTAACTATAAACTGAGCAAGGTTCTTTGAAGACAAGACGCTCACAGGCTTTTGTTGGAAACAGTGTGGAGTGTTTTTCTGTCATGCTCACCTGTTTGTTGGCCAGCACCATCAAAGGCAGGCGGGGGTCAGACGCCAGCAGCTCATGTAAATGTGTCTTAGCCACTGGGAAGAGCTGTGGGTCGGAGGAGTCGACCACGAACACCAGCAGAAGAGCCTTGGACGTGTACTTCTTCCAGTACGGTCGCAGCTCCTCTTTACCACCAACTGACAGACACACAAGAGACAGACAACGTCACATTCATCATCGTGTCGTTGCTTTGCTGTGACCAGGCTCAGGTGTACCTCAGGTCGATAAGAGTTCAGACTTACTCTCCAGGAACTCAATGTGCAGGTCCTCTCTGCTGATGGACACGGCGTTGAAGCCCTGCGTCGGCTGCATGTCCTGCTCCAGGCTGCCTGTGGCCAAACAGTGCAGCAAACTGGTTTTACCGACTCCATCCAGTCCCAGAACCAGAACCTGTGTCCCTCCTGACTCCGCAGGCTTGGACTGGAGCACACACAGAGACCAGTACTCATTAGATCAGGGCTGGGTAGAGTTTTAAAGTTTTCAATTCCAATACCTGAGTGATACTTTTAGCTTTTAAACTAATATCACAAGGATGCTCTTTCTCCACACAATAAGGATTATATGTAAAACATTTACCAATTATTTTTCTGTTAAACAAAAAATCTCAAAATCAAATGTTTAAACATGATACAGAAATATGAGACCTTTTCCTCCGTGCAAAACCTGTCTAAAGAAGAAAGAAAGAAAGAAAGATCGCTACAGAGACGGGTATACTGGCAGTATATGACTAGAACTGCTGTCCTGGATCCGCAAATACAGACACAAAATACTTGAAAAATTTGTGAAAAGATGCAAATTACCCCAAAGTGATGCAAAACTACCAGAGAGACATAAAACGAATAGACACAAACTGTCTTTAAAGACATGTAGAAGGACCACATCGACAAAAACAAGACAAAATTTGACCCAAAACAACTTCAAAGAGTGTGTCTCAGTCTGTGGGGGCCCTTTACATGTCAGTGCACAGGGGCCCAGTGTCTCATGATCCGCCCGTGTTTGGTGCTCAAACCCACCAATGACTCACTGTCTCCACCTGCACCAGGTGTGTCCAGCTCATTTTTACCTCTGCACATTTTGGAGCTTTGGCAGCAGCGACAGGCGCAGCCGCAGCGGCCACAACACTTTGTTCGGTTGTAGCTTCCTCTCTCCTCCGCTCCTCCTCCTCCTCCTCCTGTCCGCTCCGGTTTACAGGCTTCTTCCGCCCGGAGGAGGACGTGTAGTTCCAGATAAGATAAGCGACTCCTCCCGCTAGAACGACGGAGGCGCCGAGGACGCCGGCTTCTCTCGAGCCGAACATCGTGCTCCACTGCCCGGTTAACTGCTGTGGTTAGACGGGCATTATGCGCGTTTTCTTGACGTTTTAGCTTTAAGTTCGCCTCTTCGTCCTCCGCCCCTTCTCCTCAACAAGTGGATTAACGCACAGGAAGTTCAGGAGGAACTTCTTCAAGCGATATTTCCGGGCTGAAGTCTGCTGCTGCGTGTTGGTGTAGTTTGGGTCTGACCGCCAGAGGGCGCCATTACCCCAAAGATATTCACCACATTAACTCAGAACTGTGATTCTTATGTACAACATTTTATCTTTTATCTCACTACAGTGATCCTTTAGTGTTATATAGGAGGTTATAATGGTGTATCTTAATGTCTTATCTTATGCTTTGTTATTAATATAAACCCATTAACGTTTATTTGTAATTGTTCTCCTTTGATATTAACAGAACTTTTAAAACAAGGCATTCCTTCAGGAAACTTTAAAGGCCTTAACAACACGACGATATTCACTACATATCCAATGTTTCTACCATTTATGACTAGGAACCACTAAAGTGCAATATCAGCAAAGATGGGCCCTTCATTACTGGTCTGCAGGTCTTATTGGGGGCAGTGTGTCAAATGTTTTGTCTATTTCTTTATGTTAGTTCGTACTGTGCTCATGAGTATTTTTTTCTAAATACTTGCATTTTATTTAAAGTAACTTCAAACCAAGGGCAAAGTGTTATTGTTCCAGCATAGGAGTTTTATTTTCATTATCTATTTATTAGTCTGAATTATTGAATATTTTATATTTAAAAAAAAACTTGCTTTGTCCGACAGTTTCAAACCCAAACAGATTCAGTTCACATCAAGAAAATTTTAATTTTTTTACATTTGAGAAGCCGGAGCTTGTGAATTGTTTATTACTTTTGCTTAAAAAAAAACTGAGTGTGATCTACAATGATTAGCTGGTTAATTAATTAGTCAAGCGACAGAAAGCAAATCAACAATTCATTTATTCAGCAAACATCCCCAAACTTCACTGACTCAAGCTCCTGAAATATGAGGATTTACTTCTTTCCTTTGTTTTGTGTCAGTGTGAATACATTAAACTGCAGAGCTGGTTTCTCCTTTCAGTGCAGACAACAGATCCATCTTTAGCTTTGAAACAGACAAAAACGTCCAGATTTTGAAAGTCCTCCTCACTCCCTTCCCATCATGGTCTGAACGGTGCTACCTGATTGGTCCTCTTCATCTGGACCCTCTCCTGCTGCTCAGGAGCACTCAGGAGCCAGGCCTGGAGCTGTCTCTTCTCCTGCGTCACCCCGAGGCTCTTCCAGGTCCGGGCCCTCAGCGACGGAGGCCTTTTTCTCTGACCAGCCACAGTCTCCTGAACCTGCTCTGTCCCTGAGCTGGATGAGTCCACCATCTCGGCCTGCCGGTGTCTCCGGAACTTGGGTGCCTCTTGGAAGTTGCTGTAGCTCTTGTGCTTGATGGAGGAAAGGAGCCTGGCCCTGCTGCTGCTGGACTCCTCTTCAGCTGGCTTCTCCTCATCATCCCCAGAGATCTTGTCTCCATTATCCTGCGAGAAAGTCCTCTGCTGCCACACAATGAACCCTGACATGCACTCTGTCAGGCGGGAGGCAAAGTCTCGGTGGGTCATGGTGACAAGGCCGCTGACCTCCACGGTGGCCTCCTTCAGCTTCTCGTACTGACTCTGGATGTTGGTCAGCTCCTCCAGGATGTCTGAAGAGGTGAGCTCCAGCACTGCTGTGGTCCTCCCCAGAAACTCTGCACACACAGGTTGCCTCTTTGGTTTTCTCTGCTTTTGGAAGGTGAGAAAATGTGGCATGGCGGTGTAGTGTATGGCTTCGGTAGCAACAAGCCTCTGATAGATATAAACCACATCATGATGACCAGTATCCACAGAATCCTTTAGAAACACCTGAACTTGATCCCAGTCCTTCAGAGCAAGTCTAATCTTCACAGGTGGTGTGGCAGGTTGTGTGTGGTAAAAACCAAACATCAAATACAAGCCTCCTACTCTAATTTGGTAGCTGTATGGCGGCAGGAAGTACTTCATGGCTGTGGCTAATGCCACCCTACAGAACCTCTTCATCTCGGCCATCCCTGTGATACCAATGAAGACATCCGTGAAGCACATCTCCCTCCAAATGGTTGAAAACGCCTCATATCTCACCGAATCAGTCTGCTGGAAACGAGCCAGGAGTTCCTCCACATCTTCGGTCAGAGGACTGTAGAAGAAATCTGAGTAACTGGGCGGCAAACGCGGCATCTTGTCCACAAAATGCAACTCTTCAGCAAAATTTCAGGACCAAAGCCCCAAGAGCTGCTCATTAGGAGTCCAAAGGAGCCGAGCACAGAATCAAAGCAGGTGAGGCTCAATTTTGGCCAATCACACAGGAGCTGTGTCTACAGGTGGGTGCGGTTCATTATGGCAATTAACCAATCAAGCAAACTCATTGCCACAGGAACAGATTTTTTCCCAATTATTCCCATTTGAATCCACATACAACTACAAGTCTACACAGAGAAACATTAGAAAAACAGTAGTGGATGAAAAAAGGAAGAAAATTAATGAGCCTCTATAAAAAAAAAATTTAAAAAGTAAAAAGTGCACCATCGCCATTATTATCCTCTCTTACTACCATCTCCAAAAACACACATTTAGTTTGAACAAGAACAAAGGAGCACAAGGGCCTTGTGTCATTGTTGCCAACAGTTTTATTAAGACTTAACAAAATGGGACACCTGTTTGGCCAAAATAGTGTCTTTCCTCATTTCCTAAAACATGCATCTGACAGAATTAAAATCCTCTTTCACTTGAATTTAGACCAACACAGGGATTCAAAAATAAATATTCTTTTACACTGCATCCAATGCCAAGTGGTTGATGGTCATCTTACTGAAAGCAAAGGGACAGACAGCCAGTGTGACATTCAAATACTCAGACCCAAGAAACATCAAAGACCATTCTCCCAAAACTGAACTTCAAGTTACTTTGCAAAAGCAGCAGTTTTCCTGTAATGTCCTTAAACTGATCTGTGGTTTTAACATTTCTGCTTTAACAGTATCAAGATCAGCTCAGTCCTAAGATGACAATAAATTCACTTTATTATTAAATGAAAATGTAAAAGTTAAACAAATGGGCTCATTGCATATAGTTTAGTCACATATGGAAGATGCCTCCTGACACTTCAAAGGGCAGGGAGGTGACTGATTCTGATAAACAAATTAAAGAATAAACGCTGAGCGATTTCCAAAATGAGCTGAACGTTGTGTTCGAGGAGACTCAAAATACCTGATCAACCATGTGGAACATGAGAGAACAGTGGATCAACACGGAACGTCACTGGTAGAAACACTGACAGTGAAGTTTCCTGAATCACTGAGAACAAGATCAGTAAAGAACTGAACCAGCTGACTAAAGAGCTACTGTGTTCGAGCTGAGGAAGGAGCTCTGCGGTCCGAGCAGAGTGCTGGTGCTCAGAGCTCTGCAGAGGAGACGGAGAAGCTGCTCTCTACAGTTAAACCTGTGACTGCAGAGAACTGTGGAGATGATAACTGAGAATCAGGGGGAAGTGAGGACAGCTCTGGGGAAGAACTGAAGAGAAGGAGCAGATCAGACAGCTGGACAAACATCTAAACAGGATGTTACTCTCACTGAGATGAGTGCACACCTAGAGGCACTACAAATGTGCAAGGGTTTCTTGATGCATCAGGAAAACTGGGTTTTTGAACTCTCTGCACCGAAATCAATTTACTTTTGAATTCTGGGTCATTGATGAATTTATAAACGTTGGTGCTGTGTTCTCTTCACAATTGCAACGATGAAGCATTCTGAATTTGCCACAGCTCAGATTTGCATCCCTAAATGGCTTCTCCATAGAAACAGAGGCCGAGGCTCAGGGGAATTGTAGGATTCAGGGCCATCTGCTGAGCTAAAATGATGGGAAAAAAGAAACTTGCTTTCATAGAAACAAAGTTTGCAATAAACTTTGACCTGAATTTGATCTCTGAATGCTGAATTATGACACAGAAAAAGCATTTTTCCTGTAGGTGGACCTTTAAAAAACAGACAGTTCAGTGACTGCACTGTAAAGTTTTCTTTTGTTAAATTTACTGACTTGAAAAGTCTTAACTTGAAACAAAATGAAAACATTACCACTCAAGGACACATCTGCTTTTGAAGAGCAACAAAAAGTTCATTTTACTGGAACTGCCCTTTAAAGCTTTCTAGAGTAAAGGGGACATGTTTAAATGAATGGCCACAACAAAACTAAAATTAACCTGGAAACATTAAAAAAAGAGTTTATGATTTCTTGGTGATTTCTCAGCCACAGAAATGTGGGTGTATCCTGTGGCTCCCCCTGCCTCACATATCGCTCCCCCCTGACTACCAGCCTCCTTTCCCCCCCTTCTTCTTCTTCTGTGGTGCCTTCTTGCGAGTGGCCCCTGAGGCTGCGGGTTTCTGCTGCCGTGGGGGGACCACATTACTGCTGGGGGCTGTAGATGAGCCGGACGCAGACCCTGGTCTGGGGGAGGTAGGGGGGCTACTAGCTGTCTTACTGGCATCCCTGGAACAGAGGAAGAACCAAAATCATGTCAGAGATTATTCTCAAAATACTGCACTGACCCAAATATAATGATTGGAAAAGAGAGAGTTGTATTATAAACATGTCTGTTTATGGTGTGTCTTTTACATTTACTCAGCCCTACAACTGTTTACAGGAGTTCTTCATTGCTCATGTTAGGTGTTTTACTGCTGCAGAGGAGTTTAAAGCAGCTCTTGAAATCTTTACTGCAGAAGAGAACCAGAGACTGAATCATCTGTCGAGCAGCAAAAAATGATCAGAGATGTTATTAGGGAACTATTTCCTTGTGTGATTCTGTTGAAAGTCTAGTAAAAGTCATAAAGGCAGGCTGACACCGACCAGTGTTAAAGTCCTAGCAGATGGATTTCTCCTTTGGGCGAGACTGAGAATAATTTTTATTTTGGCCAAAACAACACATGAGCTGTTTCTTCTGCACAGCAGCTGGAGGTCTCCGCTGAGGATTCATTGGCAGGGAAACAAAAGGGACAATCTCAGGTGCTTTTCCTCTATTAGAAGAGTTGATTACTAGGTTTCAATTACAGGAAATTGCACCCAGGCAGCTCTCCTCACAGGTGATGTCCACATGCACGTGATTGTGGAGTTTACTCACAGCTCGGCTGAAGCTCCTGCCATTGCTCCCTGTGTGCCTTTTCCTATTTGCTCCTTCTTCTTTCCCTTCTTCTTGCCTCTGTAGTAGGAACGCTCCCTCATGGGCAGCCACCTCTCAGGGTCAGGAGTCGCTTTGGGGTCATAGTTCTTGGGTAACTTGCCTAAAATAAAGATCAAGAGGCATCAGTGAAAGGAAGCACTCAAGCTCAGCTGGAGTCTGTCATTAACTACGTACATAAGTTATCTTTAAGAGTAAATGAGAAAGATTTTATTAACTCAAAATATAAAAGATAAGGGATCCTGTAGTAGTTTTCAATTTTCATTTTCAATTTCTGGTGTAAACAAAGTCAGTTTAAAAATAAATCTGTCCCAAAAATAGCATATGATTCACAGGTGAGGTAATGACATACCTTTCTTCTTCTTCTTCTTCTTCTTGATTTCTTCTTGGCTGTAAAGGAAATGCAGAAATATAAGCAAATATGGTAATATGTAAATCCACCTAGGCTGATTTCTCCAGTTTTCAGTATATTTTCAATAAAAAAAGCGTTCATTGAAAATTAGCAGATGTTCTGAACATTATAAAGCCAGTGTGGCTGAGAGTAATGAGGCTTTACCCTTGTTCTTTAGGGAGATTTTCTCCTGTGACTTTAGCAGCTTTTTTCCTGACATATGTGGCACCGTGGGAATTCTCCAGCTCGTCCACATCCACGTTGAAAGACATAGTGTCTGCAGATGGAAGATGCTTGCTGAGGCTGGAAAGAAATGCTAAGGAACTATTGTACTCCCTTATTTTCGACATCATCTGCACCAACATTATAACATAACTGTCCCAGACTTGCTCATCTTTCTTGGCTCTTTTGCATTGAGCTAAAAGAGCCAAGCTAAAAATCAGAAAATGTTTGACATTTTCTGCTTAAAAAAACGTCTTAAACGATTAATCGAGAATAAAAGTACTTGCTTCATTTTCTGTAGATCAACTAATGTGTTAACCAGCTAATGTTTCGGCTCTTGCGTCTTCCATTTCAGTCATTTCAGTAGGTGAAAGGATACGATTTGGCTTTATCCGTGTCCACCAGAGAATACGCCGAGATGAGCTGTGCCAGTGTGTGAATATCGTTGGTGTTTTGCCTGTTTCAAGAAAAAAAAAATGAAGCTTCACTGTTGTAAAAGAAGAAAGTGCTGAAATTCTATAAGCATGTTGTAATATTAAAGCACTTGAGAACATGATAAACATTTGAGCTACTTAAACATCATTCTGGCAAAATAACAACAAAAACAAAAAGCACATTTAGCAGCTGAGTGATAACCTCTAAGGAGCACATTATGCGTTTTTCCACCATAAACACTCCCCACATGTTGAATTAAAGGACTTTCTGCAGGACTGTAACTCACTTCCACAGCTGTTCCAGATCACTAATGGCTTCTTTTTTCCGTCCATACTTCAGTTTTAAATTGGCAGCTTCTCGTACAAGAGCCAAGTGTGCAGCAGATCCGGGCTGTGGGTAAAAAAAAAAAAAAAAAAAAAAAGAAAAAGAACGGGGACATTGCACAGTGGAACCTCATCAGAAACTCATTTATGTGTTGGCTTGTCTTTTGTCAAACAACAGAATTACCCACAGCTTTAACTGTATGTGTTAAAGCAAGATTAATTTAATAAAGCATGTCACCATCTTTGTTCTGCACAGCTTTTATCATCGTGCCTTATGTTAGCAATCCAGTTCTTTTTCAGTTCATTCAAAACAAGCTTGAGATATAAAATGCAGCACTCAAGGTTCCCAAAGTTAAATTTAAGACTTTCTTAAAACATGTTTTTATGTATCAGTGACACTGATACATAATGAGATATACTACAGCAAGCCAGAGAAAATATTTAAGGCTTTTCTGAATTTCATACTTTTTAACTCAAGGTCTTTAATTCAAGGCCTAAGGACGTTTGTTTTCTAGGATTGTGATTACAACCTTTGCCGTTTATCATCTGTAACATAACTTCCCTGTAATGTCCAGCTGCACATTAAATATGCTGTAAAAACCAAAAAATAAAACACTAATCACAAACCTGCTCAGACTGGTAGTGCTCAATTGCTTGTTTGAAAACATCGATAGCGCTGTCGATGTCTTCTTCGTGGGAGTACATCGTTACCAGAGCTGAAACCTGGGGAGTGAAAGGTAAAGTTCAGGTGGATTGTATGAGAAATGACTAAAGCTACAGGTCAGAGAGTTTACACGGTTATACTTAACTGCTCCAAAATCCAGAGCAGCTCCAGCAACATTTTGTTTTCTTGTCAAACTTACCATCCCTGATTTGTGCTTGAACTCTTCAATGGACCTCAGGACATCACAGGCTTTTGTTACGTGACCTGAGGACCAAAACAATCATTTAAATTAAATCTGAAAAATCATTTAAATCTGAAAACACAGTAATAACACAAATTCAGCTGAATGTATCAAACCATAATCCATGTAAAAACATGTCAGTACCTTGTACTAAATAAAGTTGTGCCATTGTCAGTTTGATGCCAGATGCACTCTCTGGATGTTGGTCTGAGAATTGCTGGAAAACAAAGGAATAGGTTGATCTTTTCAAAACACAAATCACTGAATGCACACAATGATCCTTATCTGCATCACTTTTCACCCCAAAGTAAATTTTCTTACAGAATCCCACTTAAAAGACCAGACACAGCTGGTTATTGGAGGTATACATGAAAAGTACCCTGAAGGGAGGAACTAGAAATCTAGGATCTCAATTATTCCAATCAAGTTTTACATTTTCATAAATTTTTTGTAAGGATCTTTACATAATCAAAAAAAAATATGGAGGGTTTTGTTTTTTTAGATATAAATCTGACAACATCGAGCAGCATCAGTTGTTTCTACCTGAAGCAGCTCTATGGCCCTGCTGTGCTGCTTCTCCCTGCACAGTTGAGCAACCTGGATGAGGACTGGTCGTGGGTGACCTGGGTTCTGAGACTGAAGACTGGATGACAGTTTCCTGCACTGGTCGGCCTGTTAACGACAAACAGTAATGTTAAAATCACTCATGTGATTCAGGGGGAAAAAAAGAATCAGTCGTTGCTGTACCTCCTTCCTCTGAATCATTACAGGGTTTTTTTTTGGTTATAAACATACCTGATTTGTGTACATAGCCAGGAGAGCTTTGTTGAAGTCGATGGCCTGCAGCTGCTTCTTTGCCAGCTTGTATTCAACACCTTCAGCATTCGTGAGTTTCACCTTTTTCTTTGAGTCAAACACGTTTTGGTCCTGAGGGAACAGATAGAGAGTTAATGACAACATCTTTTGCTCAAATTGGAATTAAGATTTATGGGCTTGGAGGTGCTTGACTAAGATTAAAGTAAATTAGGTTTATGGCTAAAGAAAGACTACTAGGTTTTTGTGGAGCAACAGCAACAGCCAGTTCCAGAGTGGTAAATACAGGAAGTTAGCGATCGTTTGGCGCTGAGTCCAAGCAGTTAGCTTATACTGATTAGGAGCCAGGCTACAGATAGAAGAGATAATAATTATAATGAGGTTGCTTTAAGTCACAATTCTAATTAGATCATTAAACATTAAAGCTGGCAAGCTTGCCAACCACCCACCTTGTTTATTGTGATGATATTGTTGGCAGTCACAGCAAGCAGCCCCACATCTGATGGCCTGAAAATAAATCAATTACTTACAAATTACAAGTAAACAAAAAAAAAAAAACATCCTTACATTTGGCCATTTGAATGTCTGTTTCAGCCTGTGTTATGTTCTCTTCATTTGCATTTCTCACATCTGTTTTGGGACAAGATTTCTTGTCACGAACCCTGGACTTACTTGAGCTTGATGACCTGGTTGTAGAGCTGCAGCGCCTCATCTGTCCGACCTTGTAACTGCATGATGTACGCCATCTGAGAATGGATGACGGCCAACTCTGACTCAATGTCCTCTTCAGTTACATCCTGCAAAGGACCAAACCAACAATGAGAGTGAAAAGATGTGAACTCCTTGATCAATTTGTGATGTCAGTTTTACTCTCAAGACATAACATATGTATGACAACAAGATAAGGATCAAGGAACTTTTATTGTCATACCAGTACATTTACATGTTATGGCATGAAATTAGTACTCAGGTCCCAGTTTAAGCCATCAAGAGCAAGATAGTAGACAAGAGCAAAATATGAACATGAGGGCAATAAAATATAAAATATGAACATTATAGCAAAATACAAAAATATAAACATTGTGAAATATAAACAATTAAATAGAATAAAATATGATAAGGAAGCCGAGGTAATGCTGTTCATAAATGTATGTGACTTTTCCAAAGCTTAACAAATCTAACATAATAGCAAATTAGATTTCTAGATTTAGAATTAAGAGTTAATTCTCTATTAGTTTCCATTTAGTGGTCTTGCAAGATCAATTCACTGAAATATTAAGACTTGGGGTGTCATCGTCATCTTTGAAAAACTTACAAAA
Organism: Toxotes lorentzi; assembly: GCA_037833715.1. Classification (NCBI taxonomy): domain Eukaryota; kingdom Metazoa; phylum Chordata; class Actinopteri; family Toxotidae; genus Toxotes; species Toxotes lorentzi. The sequence continues at coordinate 21,713,364 of JBBMJY010000002.1, read as the reverse complement.
TTTAATGGTCAATTTCCCTCAAAATGGATGAGACTTGATCAATGATGCTAGAGTTTTTTAGAAAAACAAAGAACCACTTACAGAATCATCCGCCAACGAGACTCTGCAAAGCTCTGAAGAAGAAAACAACCAGTTAACACCAAATGAAGAAAAGACAAAATAATGTCTCGACAAAAAATGTGGAAGGACCGTGACTGACCCTCTGCTTGTTGTAATTTATTAAAGGCCTCTGTCAGCTGCCCTTGGCCAATCAGAGTGCAGGCAGCGTTGTAACACAACTCATATGTCGACTCAGGAAGACCTAGATGTTCCTGCAGTGGGGAAAATAAAACATTGTAAAATAATGTACAGTTGTATGATAAACAGTAATTCATCAGCTGTGTCATCAGTTTACAGACCAGACGTGATCAACAATACAAGAAGGCATATAAATAACAACTCAACAGTGTCAGCAAGAAGCCTGAAATTTTTTTACCAATGGGGCCTTCTCCCACTGACTCATCGCAGCCACCACAGCAGCCAGATTGGTCTTCCTCTCCTCCTCATACTCATCCTGAGAGTTCCTGATCAGGTCTGTGTAGACGGCCTTGCACTCATTGTAGCGCTCCAGTCTGTACAACTACAAAATGAGAAGAAAGAGTCAAATCCAGTCAGCAGAGGCCTCTACTTTGGCAGATGAACGGTAACTAAAAACTTCTTGTTGTGAGTGTAGAAATATATAAAGCTTTCTAAATGTCTGTGCTTCCAATCAATATTGAGATGGACAGGAACACTGTCTCTTCCACTGAAACAGTCTCAATAATGTACAGGCTACTAAACAAATGCATCAAGCAATATTATAATTTGGTTAGAGGTGAAGAAGCCTTACCACTTGACCGTAAAGCTCCTTCAGCTTGTCTGTTTGCTCAGGAGCACCTTCGATGGTCTTCAGGGCACTTTCCACTCTGTTCAGCCGGTACTCACAGTACGCCTTCTCAAACAAAACCTCACTGATGGATGGGAGAAAAAAAAAAAGATTTTAACGGGGAGATGTTGTCAACTACAAGACATGTAACAAATAATCTGTGAGTTCAATGTGCAAAGCCTGAAGCACTCTGAATTGCTTTTGTACAAGACTATGCTCTAAAAACAAACTTGATTGATCAGTAAGTCAACAAAATGCAGAAAAAAAAAAAATATATATATATAATCACAAGAGTGCAAGGTGACGCCTTCAAGTATCTCCAAAACAGTTGCAGAAATAATTTTCTGCCACTCCTCTAATCACTCTTTGCTTCAGTTTTAATGATATGAAAAATGCACATTTAACAGAAAAGCACAGGTAGATGTTTATGGCAAAGTAAGACTTTGTTGTTTACCTGCCGAGCACTTTTGAATGGGTGTTCATCACATTCAGAGCCTCTTTGAAGCTACCATTCTGAATAAGGCAAACTATTTTACATTGGAGGGCCGTCAGATCATCTCTGTTTTCATGCAAAACTGTAACAGAAGAGAAAACACACACATTGCAAAGCACTCAGTAACAGATTTAAAAAAAAAACAAAAAACAACACACACACAAACATCCTTGTAATTTCTTTGCTTTACAGCACTGCCACAACAAAGTGATTAAACAAAATTAAATCAGATGTTATGTGATTGCATTTGAAAAGGTAAAAATGACTTGAACATGAATGAGGTTTTTATAGGAAAACGAAGAGACTAATACATTTCTGGCGTGTTTTCACCACATTACACTTAAATAGCTGGCAGCGTTATATCTAAGTGGTGCAAATTATTCTGGCTCAATATTGTCAGGTATGTTTCCTTTAACTGCTTCATCTGATGTTAACTTTAACGTCGTCAAATTAACGACAACAAATGAGAACCACACGCTGATTTCAATGACTGAAAACACAATAATAAAAACAAGTATACGCGTTTCTGTGGACATGGTAGCAGCTGACTGAAGGCTGATCAGCTGCCAACCATGAGAAGTTAGCTGCCAGGCTAGGGACACGTCAGTAGTCAGAGAGGGACGGCGTATTTCTGGGGTACATTATTATATCTTTATAACACATAAAACATGTGGAAACCAACTTGACGCGTAGCTACACCTCTTATGTACACGGTTGTGAGCAGCAGTTTGGTATACAAAGCTTAGCCTATGTTTGTCAGATTTGACACGAAGCTGCCTAACTGCCGCTAGCTTAGCCACATGCTACCGGCTGGCCCTGGGAACCCCGCTAACCGGAGCCCGAGGAAAGGCACCGTCCGTCTGCAGTTTGACCGCAGCTCCGGCTCTGTTTGAGAGTACGTATGACAAACATGGTTTCCTACTTTTTGTCAGAGCTTTCAAGGCTCTTGTGTAGTCTCCGTTCTGTCCGCTGCGGTTCACTTCGGTCCACAGTGAAGCCACAGACACCCCCCCGGTCGCCATCTTGGCAGAATGGACCTCGGCGTCTTCTTCTTCTACTTCGTTCTTGCTTATCTTCTTCTTCTTCTTTGGTGTTTATTGTCGGTTGGCAAACCATCTTAGAGAAGCATTACAGCCACTGGACTGTGGAACAGGAGATTATGCAGAGAAATGTAGATTATTTTAGCGAGGTCAGTTTCTTTTAAAACATATCCACATATTCATAGTATATTGTCTTCCTTAGATAATGAAGAAGGTGATTTCTCTTAATATTATATTTCCTACAGTGAAGTACTCCATGTTCGACTGTTTCAGTTGGGTACTTGTTTTATTTTTATTTTTTTAAGATACAATCAAATACACATGATCTACGACCATGTTTCAATGCAAATAAAAACTTAACATTTTCACAATACCTCTTTTTTTGTTTTGTTTTTTGTTTATCAGTGACGCAGGCAAATGATGCCTTCACAGCCCAATTAAAAAAACGTAGCAGGCAGCTCCGCTGTGCTGGAGCAGCTACTAGCACAGTACAGCCTCAGTGGATTCCCTGAAAGCTCAAGGCTCTAAAACCAAGGGCTCGTCTAAGCAACTGGCTGAGGATCTGAGAATTAAGCTAACCGAATTCTACAAAGCAGGAGAGGCTACAAAAAGATGTCAAAGTGCCAGTAAGGTCCACTGTCTGAAATTACATTAAGAAACGGCAGTTAAATAGAACCGTGAATGTCAAGTCAAGATCTGGAAAATCAAGAAAAAATTAAGATGGAAACTGCACATCTGCAAAGGCAATCCTCATATGACTGATTAGAACAGTCTGAGAATTTATCCTAATGAGTCAATAAAAGTTAATGAAGTACTGAGTAATCCACAAGAAGAAAGGTGCACAAATTTGGCAAACAATAAATGTTTTCAAATAATAAGTTCATCAAATAAAAATAAAAATTGCATGCTTTAACATTTGGAGTAAATCTAATTTCAGTGTCTGTTTTCTGCAGGGGTTGTATTTACTTCTTTATTTATTATTTGTTTATTTTAAAACCAACAAAATATACTAATAACTTTCCCAGGGACAGGCAAAATTTTAGATACAACTGGATCTCTATATGCTTTCAGTTTTTGAAATTGATTTGCTTTGTCATACGTTTCTCAGAAATGTACCTGTCTGTCTAATGGTGTGTTTGAGGCAATGCTACTTTTACCATGTGTATAAGTTTTTAACACCTTTCCTGCCACCAAATACAAAATAAGTATTATAAGTTTAAACAACTTATTTATTAGGATGTTTCTGCGTGAAGGTTTCGTTATTCCGATTTTTGTGGTAGAACGTGAAGGCAGCGGGGTTGTCGGTGGACTCGGACTCGGACTGGGAGCCGGGGAGGGGGCATTGTTGTCATACGCCAGGGCTGTGTATCTAGCTTTTGTCCAGGAGAAATGGCTGGGATTAAAGGTGAGCATGTTCTCCTTTTTGTTTTCTTTATTAAAGCCTCTGGATCCAGGCTCAGTTCGCGTAACTGTGTTTAAATATCCCGTAGATAGATGGATGCGTAAATGTCCAGCGAGCTAACGATAGAAGTAGTTAGCCGCAGGGCCAGTACAGTTGTTAGCATGAGCTAGCAGAATAACCTGCGCTCGTTTGATTAGCTGCTTTATCATCGCAGATAAATTAACGTTAGCTAGTCAACGAGTAACGCTGCTTTATTGAACCGTGTTTAATGTCATTCTTCTTCAGCGGTATAACAGCGTAGTAGTTGCCATTATAACGCCAACGCTAGCTGCATCTTAACTTCAGTCGCCGATTGAGATGCTGTGCTTGTTGCAAGTGGATTAAATTGCTGTTAACAAGCAACCACACGGATTGCACTGCTTTGAGAGTTTAACACGGAGCCCCAAAAGCGTTGCTTGCACTGCTAATGAAGCTGTTTCACGTGAAATCAGCTGATTCATCACATGATAGCCACAGTAGCCAGGGGCCCTGCTGCTGCGATGAGATTGTTGAGGGCACAGTATGAGAGGGAGGGTGTGCGGCTTTGTCCATGCTGATCCTTCCCTCTGTCTGACTTGCAGCTCTCATCAGTCTGTCCTTTGGAGGGGCCATTGGCCTCATGTTTCTCATGCTAGGATGTGCCCTCCCCGTGTACGAGTAAGTACCACCATCACACAACATGTGAGCCTGTCAGAGTGTTATGTGTGTGTGAAGGACACTGTTTACACTTATCATTAAGCTGGACAGGGGGACATTCAAAATATGGGAATATGTTGGACTCAAAAAGCCCATTCTTAGTGCATCAGAGGCTTCAAGTTTCTATGACACAGTGTGTAATGTGCAGAGATTTAAGGTGAGCACAGACACAGTTTTGCTCTTTAGCAGACACCTGTGAAAACAAACTCTGCATATTCATCATTCTGCACAGTGAAGCTCAAACATCACAGTGAAATAACAGTAAAACCTTTTTTTTTAACTGCAGAGTGACTATTAAAAAAAGGTCTTTTCATGACGGATGTGTCAGAAACACTGACAGCACCAGGAGGTATGAGAAAGAGAGTGAGAGAGAGTGAGAGAGAGTGAGCATATGGACAGAAGGAGAGGAGGGTTAAACCGAAACTGAAGTTTATTTGAATATTATGTGAAATTAAACTCACCACTCGCTGATAAATTTGGGCATATTCACAACTAATCTGTCGTAGTTAGAATGATCAAAATCAGCAACAGACAGAGGGCTTGTCTTCTTTTCTGTTTCATCTAGTTTCTTTTTTCGTGGCTGTCACAGCAGAGAAACACTTAATGGAAGTATGTGGTTGGGAGTGGCAGTAAGGTTTCCACTGCTGATGGGCCGCGGCTCGGCTGTGAAGAGTAGCTGCTCAAGCATTTGGACACAGCTGATTTGTATATTCAAAACAGCTGTGACAAGGTTCTTCAGTGCCTACATGTGGGGGACGAGCTCAGGCGAAAGATCTGGCTCTTGTAATATAATCTCATTTTCCTCTCAGCGGTTATCAGGAAACTAAATGACAGCCTCAGACCAGCAGAATGTTGGAGAGGAAGCCTGTTAGAAAAGCAATAAGTGATTATTAGTAGAGCCTGCCTGATTTTATCAGTCAATATTTGCTTAAGATAGATAAATTTGAATCTGTATAATTCCCTTTCAAGAAGTAATGTTCATAATACAGGCTTGTCACCACAGCCATATCTTTATATATATTGCAAGATTCATATGTACATCTACCACATGTAAATTCTGATCCGTAGTGCCCTCTAATTTATAATCTATTTATATTTGACTGTACTTTCTTTTCTTTTTTTATCGAGCACCTCACAGAGCCTGTACAAAATCTCGTTGCACTGTACAACCTGTATTCTGCAATGACAATAAAAAGATTCTTATTCTTATTCTTATTGTCCATGGCAAGTTTCAAATATCATTATCAGGATTATTTTTGTTTAAACATTAATATTGATGGATCTATTGTTTTCAGATTTTTTTTTAATCGATATCGGTATTGGCATCCAAAGGTCTCAGAAATGTAGGTCCTGCCTCATAAAAAAAAAAAAACCTTTTATCATCAAAGCATGTGGGTATTTATCTTTCTCTTTTTCTCTCTCTTTGCAGCAAATACTGGCCTTTGTTCCTCCTCTTCTTCTACATCCTCTCTCCCATCCCTTACTGCATCTCACGGAGGGTGGTCGACGACACAGACTCGGCCAGTAACGCCTGCAAAGAGCTGGCCATCTTCCTCACGACAGGCATCGTCATTTCAGCCTTCGGCCTGCCCATCGTCTTCGCAAGAGCTGAAGTCGTAAGTTCCAGTAGCTTAGCTCTGTGGTGATGTAGAGCTGTGGTTTCCAAACTCCCCGGACATGTTACAAGATAAATCTGAGAGGTTACAAGATGATTAACAACAAAAAACAAAAATTCTGTTTATTTTTTCTGGCTTTTTCTAATTCTGGTCAGGATAGTTGTACCTCTCCAGACTATTTACATGAAACAGTCACGGAAATGAACTTACTCTTAAATTGAATGGCAGTCGACTATATACAAGGGTATGCAAGTAGACATTGTTTTGCTTTAAAGGGTTGCAAACAAAAATCTTTGGAAGAGGATAATGCCCCACCTGTGTTCACACAGGTTTGCTGTATATTAGTGCACCAGAGCAGGAAAACTAAAGTAAAAAAAACAAAACAACTAAGACTTTTTAAAGTAAAGGATAGCTCATGGAATATTAGACAGTAAATACTGTCTTCTCCCAACTGTCTTCTCCCAACATAAAAACCGAAGACGCTGTGAGTATCATTTGTTGGCTCAACTTGTGAAGCTTCAAATGTGTGTTTCACTGTCAGTATGAGTTCTGGTCGGACACACCCGTTTTATTTCTTTTTTATTTTAACTGCCTCTACTCAAGTTTTGTCTCACTTGAAAAACACATTGCACAACTCTGCTCCAGTACACCATGATTTATTAACCCAGTGTTTTAGGCTATTATGCCCTCATTAGGCAGGTCTCTGTGGTAATCAGTTTCCTTGTTTCATTCTATGATCATCATTTTTAAAGTATTGTTTACTAAATGTAATATTTCTGTGACAGACGTCCATCAGTAGATTACTGGAGACTGTGTCTGCTTGTTTGTATCTGAGCACTGCCATTAAGAGACAGAAAATACATCAAAAATCAGTTGAGTAATTAGAAACTGTTTGATTAGGGGGCAGAGCGGCTGGCAGATGCACCAGCTGTATCCCAGTATATCACTGGTCCCATCCTGCTGTCCTGTCCTGTCCTGTCCTGAATATACTAGTGTAGAGCAGCATGTAGAAGTGATTCTGGAAATTGTTGTTGTTGACACCCTAAGATTCTGGCCTAAATATTCTTAATGAATGAATTATTAATGAATTATTAATGTGGTGGTTTGCAGATTGCCTGGGGGGCGTGTGCGCTTGTGCTAACGGGTAACGTAGTCATCTTCGGGACCATCCTTGGCTTCTTCCTCGTCTTTGGATCCAACGATGACTTCAGTTGGCAGCAGTGGTAAAACAGCAGAGGGAGGGGGAGACCTTAGTCTGAACTGTTTTTATTAGCATTATTATTATGGTATTACTGTTTGGTTCTCGTTGTTGTTATTTATTTGATGAACGCCCATCAATAGACTCACACCAAACCAGTGCAATACTTTTTTTTTATTATCGCCTCCATCATATTGAACTGACACTAGTGGGATGGAAAATACTGACTTTCAGTTGGATTTTTCCTCGTTTTAAGTTTTGCTAACTGACTTCTGTGTTTGTGAATTTTCTCCATCTGTGTCCACTTTCTGTTTGAGCATTGTAAGCCAAGTGATGGTGAACAACTGCTTGTCTTATCTGTGAAAATATGTTTTAAAAAAATCCAGTTGAATGTTACAGAGGATTTAATCCGACCGAAAGGACAGGGTCAAAATTGTCAGGCCTCCTTTTTCCAATAAGTTGATAGTCTGAAAATGCTGTGAAGAAGCCTTTTGTAAATGAGGAGCACAGATGGGTGTGCATTTCCAGTGTGTTGAGAGTAAATCAGCAGAAAACTGATGGGAAACCTGCACAGTATGAGCTCAGATTTCACCACCTCTTATGAAAAAGCTCCATTTGCATTTGACATGGACTTATTGGTTTGAAACTGTGTCTCTTTTTTTGTTTTTGTCACACTAAAGGGTATCAGCTCACTAAGTGTAACTGTGATTTGAATCAGGTGTCTTTCCAGCAATGTGACATTTCTTTGCGTTTCTCATCACACAAAATAAGGAGGTGTTTCTTTCCTCTCTCAACTTAGAGAAGAGGATCATTCAAACACAGAGACCGCCACTGCAGAGATCAAATTAAACTGACTCAGTGATTTCCCAGGTGCCAACTGGATGCCCGCTGCTTATTCACCATGTAATTTTGCATCTGATAGTTCTTACCTCACCGTACGTATGGGTTAGCCTCGCTTTGTCAGGTCAAGAAAGCATTAAGGGCCTGTAGTAGCCGCCAGCAAGCGTAGGATTAGTTTGAGGACAGCAGCCAATCTACAAAAAGACCTGGGCTACTTATACACAAGGCCTGTCCAGTCACTAACAGCCCTTAAGCTTTTAAATGTGACTACTTTGTTCTGACTCCTTCAAAGTAAAAGAATCCAGGGACTACGCTTGGTGTTAATTAAGCACATTAGGTCCAGATTTGACGCGCATGCTGTCGTATTTCCTCACACCAGCATTTCCAGGATAAAAACGCAAGTTTTGTTTTATGATTTCTTTTAATTTTGAAGTTTTTCTATGTTCTCCGGCCTGTGTGAAGGAACATTGTATGCTGGTTTGTGTAATGTGTTGCAGTTCAGGATCAGCCAGCTCTCCTGTTTGCTGTTATGTTTAGCAGTAGCTAAACAAGGAATTAAGCTTCTGCTGCCTCGTTGAAGCACTGGTGTCTTGGAAGGAGAGTTGAGTGTCGAACATTTCCTTTTAGATGTTCATTTTGTTTATTTATTTTTTTTATGGATGGCGCTGTTTGTTCTGTTATTTTAAGAATAAAATTTTTCCGTCATTTAGGACTGCAACTAATGATTATTAACGACTAATCGACTGATTGTTCCTTTTTTTGAATATTTTGGTCCATAAAACATCAGAAAACAGCCCATTATAATATCCTAGAGCACAAGGTGACATTATCTAATGTCTAGTTTTCTCCAAGCAACAGTCCAACCCCCAAAATATTTAATTTACTTTGGTGCAAGATCAAGAAAATCAGCAAATTGTCACATTTTAGAAATTGGAGGAATAACATTTTTGACAATTTTGTTGAAAAATGTCTTAAACGATTAATTTAAGACATTAAATGACAACCAAAATAGCTGCATGTGAATTTTCTTTTGATCAATTGTTGCATCTCTATAGTCATTATGTCTTTGTAGGCCTGCCTTGAAGGTACTTTATATCACAAATTTCCATACACATGCATTAAATAATACGTGGTTGAAAGGAATAGTTTGGTAAATGCTGTTTGCATATTTGCTTTCATGCTGAGAAGTAGATGTCTGCACATTAAATACGATAAAGTTAAAGCCAGGAGATGATTAGCCTAGCTTAGCAGAAACACACCAACATCTAGCCTGGCGCTGTCTGAAGCTCAGGATGCCTGTCAACACCTCTGAAGTTCACTAATTAACTGCTTGGTGTTGTGTTGTTATGGGCAGTGGGTCCAGTGCTGGGACTATGGCTAAGGGCAGTGACCAAATATGAGGTCTGGGTGTTTAGCACCTAGACGTGCTCTATGATCAAAATGAAACAGAAATCTCACTTTCTACAATATGAGACCTTTAAGAAGGACAAAAAGTGAACATCTTACCTTAAACACAAATGTTACAGAATGTCCTGCACAGATTAAAAAACTTTCAGAAGAGAAAATCACTGGAAATCTGCAGAGAGAACCCGTGGCTCTAATATGAACTGACAGCTGGGTTTCAGCACCACAGATTGGCTTTAACACTCCACGCTCTGTTATATTTCCTGTGTTGCACCTGACTCTTCCAGAGATCATAACCTCAGTGAAAGGCACTGATCGTATTAAAAGCACCATGGTGATGGCAGCTTTTTAGTTTCTGTTGAAAACATATTTTTAAAAAAAGCTAATGTTGAAAACTACTGACATGATTTGTACATATTATTATGTCACCACTTTGCATCTAAAGAAAAAGCTCTTGACAGTAGATTCACTCACTGGTGGTAGCCTGTAAGCTTGTCTGTGGTTGGATAAGCAGGGTATCTCCATATTGTGTTCCTGAGGCGTGAACGTCCGTATGAATTTTAAACTGAATTAGTCAAAAGTTTGTGGTCTGATGTTAACTCCCTGATGTGACAGAGCCTGGTGTGTATGTGTGGGATGGGTTTTCTCTGTGTTTCTGTTTTAAAACAGATGTTACATTAATTTTTTTTTCTCACAGATTCGGGAGGATATTGTATTTATTAATTTTATTGGATGCTTTGTGTCAACGTCCAACACCATTTTCTATCTACAGCTGTTGTGTTAACGAGGCAGAAGTCAGCATGGTGGTTTTCTTTTTTTAAATAAATGCCATTTTTGAGCATCCTCTCCTTTGAATGACTACAAATACATTCGCCTTGCTGGCAAGACTGCATCAGATAGACTGAGGCCCCTCACTCATTTTACAAGGCTTCTCGGGAAATAAGCTTAACTGATATCATCTGCACGCCTAGTTAGTTTGCCCTCAGGAGGAACACTACTAGACAGAAAAACAGAGTCAAAACATCTCATTGTGTCGAGAAGGAAGACAAGCATTTTAAAGAATCTGAGGTCTTTTGATTGAAAGGAAGTCAGCTTTATGTGAGTGAACTGACACTACAGTTTGATGTGATGTTTTAATCTAATTCATAATCAAACATTTAAAGTCATAATCCTTCAGATTTTAATTGAACCTTTTTTTTTTTTTTTTTTTTTTACATCTATTCATGGATGGCATTTTGTGCCCGTACTCACTCCTGTTAGTGCCTAAAATTTGACCTCATTTCATCTAAATAAATTCCACAAATTCACTTAGTTACATCTGAATTTCATCCTTGTAAAGGTTAGAAAAGACGATTATCATTTAAATTATTTTAAATTTTAAAAAATTTAACTTACACAAAACACACAAAGGAACGTTATAAAGGAACTGGAGTTTATTAGGAATACCTTTGCTTTGTCTCCCTCTGCTGGCAGGAAGTGTGATAGCAGGTTCATCAGCAGCTGCACAGAAAGTGAAATCCACAGCTGATTTTCAGACTCCCAACACCTTTCTTTGGCTTGACACTTTTGAGATCTATAAATAAAGTTTGAGAAGAGAAAATAAAGAGTCATGTGAGAGAACTTAGTCCTCTTTATAGACACATTTGTCACCAACACGCCACAACTCCACGCACTGCTTCCACCCTCTTCAACAAAACCTTTAACTGGTATTTATTATCTCTTAACATTAACTGTAGTATTTTATAGGCTTTATAATGCAAGTGCACTGCTTTTCAATTCAGTTCAATTCAATTTTATTTATATAGCGCCATCCACAATCAAAATTGTCTCAAAGAGCTTCAGAGACCCAGAGCCTGACCCCAGAGCAAGCACTTAAGGCGGCAGTGGCAAGAAAAACTCCCTTTTAACAGAAAGAAACCTTGAGCAGAACCTGGTTCATATGGGGGACCCTCCTGCTGATGGCCGGGCTGGCTGAAAGAAGGAAAAGGAGGAAGTGCATTTCTTATTTGTTCATATTATCAAGCTGGAAAACTAAAAGTCATAGTTAAGGAATCTCTGGAGCGGCAAAACAGCATCATGGGACAATAAACCAGTGAAATTCAGCCTAACGAACTTCACTCAGAGTGATGAACTTTGAAATCGTTCTGCGTTTTAGGAATACCAAAGACAGTTACCTAAGAAAATCAATGCCACTCAATATGTATCTGGAGCAAGGAGCCTGTTAGCGCAGCTTAGCAAAAAGTAATAGAGTGTTAGTAATAGAGCATTTTCATAAGGTTTTGATCAGGATCTGGATCAGACACTCACAGGACACATGCTTTCTGTGAATTTAGTGCAGTATCTCATGAGAAATGAGCAAAAATAAAAGTTTTTTGCAAACACTTTCAGACTATATTATACGCAACTCATAAATAACATACAAAGAACTATTACAGCACATGCCAGTGGTATTTTCCCTCCATAAACTGTCTCATGCAATCCTATATAAGAAAAAGTTATAACCTGAGGCTATAGAGCTGCTATGGAGCCGCCTGCCTGCTAGACACAACATGCCCGGCTTGTTTCAGCTCTCCTGCAGCACTCGCTGCCCTGGGGAGAATTTTAACACAGAATTTGAGTATAACGTCAGATCAATCCTTCAATAAGTGCTTGAAACAAGTCCTAATTTTCCTGTTTATTCAAACAGATGGCAACAAAATGGATCAGGCCTGAACTCACACACATGCAGAAACAGCCACACCAGCAACACACTTCACCTCTGTGTTGTGAAAACAGCAGCTTGGATTAATGCTTAAACTTGTCCTCTGAAGGTGCGTTCCAGGGACAAGTCTTCTTTAAGACAGACAAGAGAGTTAAGTATTGCAGGAAATGTGTGTGTCTTATCTTACCATGTGGGACACACCCGCCCTAACCTGAGGTGGAAGAGGTTTTAGAAAGGAGAGAGCAGTTCAGAGACAGATGAGCATGAGGAGGTTTTTCAGAGCACACCGGGACGAGGACTACAGTCAGATCCAGTATCTGACGGCCAAGTGCACCCGCCTGGCTCATGACAAAGGTAAGTCATGGAGGGCAAGACGAAACAAACAGCTAAAACTAATGCAGCCTAGTTTATGGTGCTGTTGATTTGTTTTGTGTTATACTGACATGAGTACCACAAACGCTCTGGACAACACAATAAATTCATCTGCACAAACTATTTCCTCCAAAATGATTTTGAAGCTGAATCAATAAAACTGCATTAGTTGAAGCTAGGTGTACCTAATAAACTGCCAACTGTGTGTATGTCTCCTCTAATTCACCATTTGTTAATTGCACTCGAAGCACCAATAATTAACTTAGCTTAATGTTTACTTAGGAAAAGCCCAGGACTCAGTTACGCTTTCATAATGACTGATGATTGTCCAAAGTGACAAGGCTACAAAAACCTCAGATTTGTTTCATAACTAACTAAAGACGTTCATGCTTTGTGCTTATGTAGTAAGATTAAAGTGTTGTTAGTACCTGTGAACTTCCTCTACAAATAGTCAGAGGTAAATAGTAAACTTGACTCGGTTCAAAGGTCATGGCCTGAAAGGGAAGATTGTCCTAATTCATGGGAAAACTGTGTCTGGTTGTATTTACTGCTTTAACAATCAATGTGTAAGCAGCATTTTTCTGTTGTAGCTGCTCAAGGTCAAGTTGGTTGTAACTACTTACTGGTAATACTTACTAAGTCTACACAGAGGAGCCCAAACCGGGTTTTGAACCTGGAGCCATCCTGTGCCAGGTTTGAACCCCGGTGCTAGCCACTGCACCACCATGCCGCCCATACTAACACATACCTTTCAGTATGTATATAACAAAACTCTCAGGTTAAAAAAATAATTTCTAAAAGTTGAATATGACTGTAGCAATACTATTAGTACATTTGTGTGTGTTCATAGTTTAGTTGTACATAATGGTCACTTTATTCTGTGGATTGCAAGAAAAGAAGGCTCTGCACACTTCCACACGTCCAGTGCAAGTATTTAATCATAAAGTCAAGTCTTTTGAAGGTGTGAAAGAAAGCTTGATTTATGAATTCTTAATTAAATCATGATTTGATACTTTTGGCTTTGCACAATAACCAAATTGAGTGTGGTGAGCTCTGGCTTAGCGTCCTACCTCACTCTGGTTTGATGCTTTGCGTGGCTGTAGCAGTACTCGACAGGGAGTTTCTGGTGTCCAGAGAGAGAGAGAGGAAGCTGCAGAATGACCTGGAAGTTGTGACCGCTCGACTCCTCCACCAGGAGCAGATGAACATGGAGCTGAGGATGAAACAGGACCAGTTCATTAGCAGGATCCACCAGCAACAGGTGAGCTGTCAGAGGCGAGTGATTTTGTGTCTCTTCATGGTTGTTTTCTGTCTGTTTGTGGTCATTGTCACTTCAAACAGAGGCTCTGGCCCAAGCGCCCCATGATCCTTTGGGCCCCTCCCTGGGCGCCAGGCCTACTCTCTCCCTCTGTGGCTCGCCGTGGTATTGCCGCTGCCTGGCACACCAGGTTGCACGAGCACTGCAGTCCTGTCTGTAATGGTCCTGTGATTTTTGAAAAGACTGTATTTTACTTTAATTGATATCAAAACAGTTCCCAAAACAACATTCACCTCTGTTTCAACCACAAACGCTGGTGCAGCAATTAGACTCTTGTTAGGAAATACTTACCTAAAGACCAATGTCTGCCCAATTCAGAGTGATTTTTAAAATTTGTGTCATTCAGCCTTGTGGTGTTTAACCTCATTAGAATCCCATAATTTGAATGCAAATAGCCATGACCATACCAATGGGCCACCTATCCTACAATTACTGTAATTACACTGGAATTGGGCTACCAGTAAGTGCCAGTGTTAACATACGGTAAATGCAGAGGTTTTGGCAGCAGTTACCAAGCTTTTTGGGTTTTTGGCTGCTCAACACAGGTTGCATAGGTGTGAGCTATGAGCTGTGAGCACTTTAACTAAAGATTGGATGGTTTTGCTTTCTCACACTTTAATTTGAATGCTTTTTAGAGGCCTGGATCCAGTATTTCACAGGACAAAACAAAGATGAGAAAGACGTGAGGAAAAAAAAACCATCACATTTTTATGTGGCAGAAAAATGTTGGGAACCCCTTTATTATGGGACTCCAGGAGGAATTTCAGCTCTTCAAGAAACTTCGATGGTATTTGTTAAAAGATTTGGAGAGCGTGACTCACTCACTTTCCTCTCACAGATTTGATATAGCTTCAGGTTTGGGCTTGCCACAAACTCTTTGACCTGCATTTAATAGGTGTGCATGTATATTGTTAATATGTGCTACTTATGCTGAGATTAAGCTAATACACTGTGATAACAGAATTCAGCAGGGAATAAAGACAATAAGAAGGGATGCATAATATAAAATATGTGATGGAAACATAAAGCATAAAGTCATAATAAAAACGGAATGATATAAGCCATAAAACGGTATGTTTACATGACAATATTCTGCAGAAGGAATGTATATTAATAGGAATTACTTAAATGTATGTACTTAACACTGTGCATGTATGTAGATTAGGATCTGTGTATCAGTACGTCCATGTGTCTCTGCTGCAGGACGTGGTGGACTTGCTGCAACAACGTGTGGTCCTGCTGGTGCAGGAGAGCTCCCGGGACGCAGAACTGCTGCGACAGGTCGGCTCAGAGCTGCTGTGTTTGCAGAGCTCTGAGGTGAAGCTGGAGGGCCTGGTGGAGGAGCTGCACGCTGAGGCACAGCACAGAGCTGGGGTGGCTGAGAGATTCCAGGCAGAGCTTCACACTGAGGCCCAGCGCGGGGCTGAACTGACGGAGAGTCTCCAGGCAGAGCTGCACAGGTAGGCCCACAGCAGCTGTAATCTCATCTGCTTTAAGGAATTTAAAGAATAACTTTATTTTAAATTGTAGTAAAGATCATATTCTGAATAATAACACCAAATAATTTGGGTGAAATGTGTATAAAACACTTAGAATATTTACATTTGATAGAGCAGTACAGCCTTTAAACGTTTTTAGAAAAATATTTCACTTGGTGTAAACATCATTTACTGTAGAGCTGGAACAGGGTGATACAAATTTAACAGTAAATTATGTTTTCAGACAGTATGAAAAATAAAAGAAAAAATGGAGAAAAGGAAAGTGTTTCAATCTTATACTTGTGGGTGTTTGATCTCATATTCACAGTTGATCTAAATTATGGTGTTCATTAATGGTAATAATCCTAAAATGATGGTGCATATTTTTGAACATTTAAATCAAGTTTGCAGACTGGAAACTGCGTCTCAGCAGAGAAGAGGTTGTAAAGGAATTCCTGAAAAAACAGTTGTGGAAACTTGTCACTCTCCGTGTTGTTTTTAGCCATGCTGAACTGCTGCGGGGTAGATCTGAACACATTCCTCCATGTTTCACCCAGCTGTTAAAACTGAACAAAATATAAAAAAGAACAATAATATAAACTTAAGAATATAAACTTTCACATTAATAAAAAAAAACACTGTAGTTTGATTTCCATCTGCAGCAAATGGGAGCCAAGTGAAGCTGCTCTGCGAACCCACAGAGAAGAGCTTCAGCTCACACTGAATAAAAACATCGAGTTTGAACGTGTGATTAAAAGTCAGTAGAAATGCTGTCGTCCTCAGTCTGACTTTAAATCCCTGTGGAAAGTTCAGAGTTGGGAAAGTTAGCTTAATGTCAGAATATGTTATCACATTATGATTCAAGGATACAGCAGCCAACCGGGGAGAAGATGAAAGAAAATTCTCATTGAGACTGACGTAAAATACATTTAAACGACCATGAAACTAAACCTCATTTGCTTGTCTGTGAGGGCTGAAAATAGAAATCCAGGCTAATAGATACATCTGTGGAAGAAACAGGCGCTGAAAATAAGAAACAGTGCTTTGGTTAAACACTGAACAATATTTTGGTTTGGTTATGAATCTGTTGTCTGTTTTTCAGAGTTTTTATTGTGCGAATTATTGTAAGTGCTCATATGGATGGAGTTTCCTGTGCAGTTGAAAACAGTGTGAGACTTCTAAAATGTACAAATCAGTATATAAAATCAATTGAAGGCAAATTTAAATTAGTTTTGCATGTACAGCAACTTATAAACCTGATGACGACAACTCCATCCACATGTTAAAGGCATGCACAGATAAGATAGATAAGATCTTGTGTATCTGTCCCCAACAGTAAGACACTGGAGTTTGAGGAGCTACAAGGCATCAACAAAGTTTTGACAGAGGAGCTGAAGGACTTAAGCCGAGCTCATCAGAAGGAGGTGAGGGAACCAAGAAAAACGACCCAGACCCTGCTGGGCTGGACAAACTAAATTTCTGTACTGTACTCATTTCTGAGTCTTTTAATCTGCAGTGAACTGATATGGGCCGATAACAAATACACACGCTGATAACATGTAATGAAAAAGCTCAATAGAAGATGAAAACATTATTGTCTGCTCATGCTGATGGTTGCAGTGTCACTTTTGTCCAGCAGATGTCAGGATCGGACACTGTTCAGTTTGTTCAGCGTGTTCTCTGTGTCTTTTCTCTTTGCTCTTTTCTGAGTGAACATAAATAGATAAGTAATAGAGTTTTAATGGTTTTGCAGTGAATGTGGAGTATTTCAGTTAGTCAGTCGTGTAGCCAACTCAGATACATAAATAATGCAGCACAACATCAGCCTGCTGCCAACTCCTCCAATCAGAAGTAATGGATTAACACTGTTCGTGCTCTCTCAGGCTACTTTTGGTCAATGTGGCAGCGTGCCAGTTAAAAACAGTGAATAACAGCCCACTGCTGGACTTGGAATAATTAATTTCATGAAACATAAAACCTCAAGGTTCAAATTTACATAGTGTAGCCAAATTTAAAACACTACAACCATCCCAGAGAGCACACTAATTCAGATTTTACTGGCATTAGGTTTGTATTAGTGTGTGTTGGGTCGGGGCATTAGTGAGACATTCCTCCACACTGTCAAGAGTTTTCTTTTTTTTTTATTTACACTTGGCTTCAAAGACTCTCTCCCTTACTGGCCTCTGCTTCAACCAGTCCATCAAACAGCAAACAATCCAGGTTTACAATTATCTTTCCTTTGAGAGCTGCACAAATCCAAGAGAACAAAACAACAGACCGCCATGTCAGTGAAAAACTAAATGAGAACTTTTATTTGTGGTGGATCAAGCCTGTGAATTATTATGAAAGCCCTGGGAGTCGGAGATTAAGTGCAACTCCACTGCATTTGCTCATCTTTCCAGATGACAGCAGTGAGTGCAAGAGTCATTTTTCTGATCTATATTAAAGCCCCGGCAGACATGCACACCACAAATGCCCTTTTTATTTCCTGCTCTCGTTGTCTTGATCACATCCTGGTTTAAGACGAAATAAAGAGATGTTGTTTTGCTTTTTTTTAAGGTTAGAGAACTGCAGAAGGAGAATGAGGGAAGCCTGAGGAAACTGCAGGAGACTGCAGAACAGTTTGAGTGGTTATGTCAACAACAGCGCTTCTGGATGTGTTGTGTTAAGAGGTGGGTATTTTCTCCCTGATGTATTAACCAGAACACACACACATTACCTGATCAAAGCATGTTAAAAGCCTCTTTCTCAATCAGCCCCTTTCTGTGAGAGATGGTGTCCCATGTGTGTTTTCCTCTGTCCTCATCTGGGTTGGAAAATGGTGACGTTGGATATATTCATGCCCCAGTGAGACTTTAACTTTAATTGTTGATTAGTTAAGACACAGGTTAAGACAGGTTAAAATCTATATTATTGAGTTAACCTTTTTTAATGACTCAGCCAGTCACTGCTTTGTGCATAAACAGATCTATTTCTGCAGATTCAAAGACTGTCTAATGGAGGAGAGAGAAGCTCTGCTGCAGCAGGTCGGCATGTTGGAAAAGAAAGTCCGTAGACTGAAGAGGAGCTCACATGATGACAATCCCACACAGAGCCTCTGCTGCCCCCTACAGGACACTGAGTGCTCTGACAGGTAAGAAATAATGAACAAACTTAATTTGTGAATTCAAATTAAGTTTTTTTGTTTTTTTTTTAAAAAACAAAAACAATCCTGAGGCACAGTTTACATAACTATGATAAAGCTTGAAAAAGTCTCTCAGTGAGCATGAAATAAATAAAACAACATTTTTTCTGTATTTTCCACCTTGGTCCAGTCACACACTTACACACTTTCCAGTACAACATGAATCTACACAGTGTTTAAAGCATCTTTAACCTGCCTTTCTTCTGAAGCAGTATACCATCGTGGGATGCAGATTCAGTAGCGGACTTGGCATCTCAGGTGGAGAAGTCAAACTCGTTGTATGAGGAGCTCTTTAACCAGGTATCAAATTTAATTTTTTCTATCCAACAGTTTCTTAATGGTCATTTGCTCCACCCTGAAGTGCACATGAACCCTGAAGAGTGTGTGTTCAAAGAATCTTCTCACTGCAGTCTTAAGGCTACTCAAAATCTCTACATATCAGAGTTCAATGGTTCAGTCTTTTAAAATATTTGGGTGGGAGACACGTGCAAACCTCAGGGGAGAAATATTCATTAGGAAGGGTTAATATTCATCTTGTTATGTTCGCCAATCCCCAGATTTCTTCCAGAAGTCAGAAGTACATCTTGGATAAATGTGTCTAAATGGGCGTTTTCTGTCTGCTGCAGACTGTTAAAAGTAAAGCGGATTTGAGGTACCTTTAGGGTTACTTACAAATATGGAGCCATAACGAACTCTGACTTCCTCAAATCTTTCTTATGTGAAGCTCCAATTATTTTCATTATCCAGAAATTTTCCTGGTGCTTTTTTTAATTTTATCCATAAAATGTCAAAAATGCCTGTCTCAAGCAGATGTATTCAAAGATATTATTTTATTGGGATAAAAGTGCAAAACCAAAACCAATATATTTATTTCTATATATTTATATACTGCTTATTTAGTACATGACAAAGAAAAGCATCAAATCTTCATATTTGATGAGTTGGAACCAGAAAATTGTTGGTATTTTTTGCTGGAAAAATTATTCAAAATATAAATTATCAAAAGTTGCTGATTCGCTAATCGACCAATCAAATATTTGTTGCAGCTCTAATGTGAAGGCTGCAGGAAAATCCAAATGCTCATTGGCTCCCTCTGAAATTTAACGGGACCCTTGCAGAAACCCGTATTTTAAGAGTGACCGTGTCTGTAGTTAAACATTTCTGGATTAGAGACAAGGACTGAGCTCAGGATTGAAATAGAAGACATCCAAAAAACAGAGCTAATATTCATCTGGGCGCGGCCGCCAGTCCCTGCAGGAGTTGATATACAGCCAGAACGCTGAAACCTCATGGGTACTGGTCAGTGTTTTTGTCTTTTGAAGGTTCCTTGAATGCAATGCTTTATGCAATCTATGGTTAACCACAGAATGTTTAGTAAAGAACCCTTTTAAAACTTCTAAGTAAGTTTCTGACACAGGAGTGTCTGTTCCAAGAAAAGTCCTGGCCTTTGTTGCTCAAAGTCATATATACACTCATCCCTCCAAAACTTTCTTAATGAGACTCTTTGCAGAGGTGGAGGAATGTAACATAAATTGCTACTGATCATAAACATAGGTTGGGCCCTTAGTTGAATGCTGCTTGTTGGGAAAATGTAAATTCGGGTCATTTTTAGCCATTTGAACAAGCAACCAAAACAGTTGTTTCTCTGGTGAGGATGGCCTCAGGGCTTTTTTTGCTTACCAGATAACAGGTACATGTTGACTACAGTTGTCTTCACTTCTTTTGAAAGTGTTTTAAAATCTCTGGATCAGAGACAACTGCAGCTCTCAGGAGTGAAATATTAGCTAACCAATATTCATCGGGGCACGGCTGCCAGCTCACTGTGGGCTTGCTTTGGTGCCAGGATTGTCAAAACTCTGATCCTTCATGGGTACTGAAGTCTCATCAGTGTTTTTATTTTGTCTGTCTGCTGTATATTTTAACAAGGACATGCAACTCTATACAGTGTTCAGCAGTATTGTATTCAGAGGAGCATGAATGATTGGGTGTGCCCTGGAAGAAGTTGCAGTATCATCAAACGGTCGCAAGAGGGCACAGGGCAAAAACATTAATTGGGCTCATTATTCGTAGTTTTAAGGCATGAAGTTTTGCACAGACATTCATGGTTCCCAGAGGATGTTTCCCAATGACAATGACTTCCCCATCACCAGGTCAGAGTTTTAATTTGTCCAGTTTTTGTGGTTTATGATTAAATAACAGCAAAACTAAAGACATTTCCATCATCCTTAGCTGTCTTTTGTGTTTCGGGCTTACTAAACAAATGGTTAAACATCAGCTTGTCACTACGTGGGTTCCCCTCCACCTGTTTTTATGTCCAAAAAAAAATATTTTTGTGAATAAAGATCATCTGCCTTTTAAGTAACCAGTTCAGTCTCAAAATCTTTGGGCCAGAGACAAGTGCAAATCTCTGGGGTGAAATTAGAATTCAAAACACAGAGATATTCATCTGAGGATGACTGCCAGCCCCCTGTGGACTTGTAGGGCTGCCAGAACATTCATAAAACTGATACTTCATGGCCACTGGAGTCTAATCAGCATTTTATTTTTTTCTGTCTGTCTGCTTTAAAAAGTTAGAGGGCTTTGAAGAACTTTTGATTGCAAGGCCATTTTGCAATCAAACGGGAACCCCACAATGTTCCACAAAAAACTCCTTCAGGAAGCATTCACAAATCCTGACAGGACCTCAAACGCTTCAACCTACTGGAGGATTTTCATAGTGAAGAACTCAAAAGGTGTTTTTGCTTTGGGATTTCTAAAAGCTCTCACATCTTCAGACTGACAAGTTCAGTGTTTTTAAAATCTGTGGATAAAACAGAGGCTGACAGACAGGACATAAGACTAATACTCATGTGCGGATGACTGCCAGTCCCCAGTGGAGCTGTCGTGCTGCCAGAGCCTTCAGAGATCCTTGATACTTTCTGTGCAACGGAGTCACATCAGGCCTTTTCTCTGTCTGTTTGCCTGTCTGTCCGCTGCACATGGCTTGCTCCCAAACCGTTCGCGTCCTCTTCCAAAGCAGCAGAGAGATGACGAATAATGACTGGAGGGAGGTTGATTGCCAATAGCCTCTGTGCTTCATTCCCCTCACCTCTCACGGGCTCTGCAGTGCATTTCTTGGGATAATTATTCTGATTGAGTGCAGATGCAGATTTTTTTTTTTTTTAGTCCCTGCAGAGTTGAGAGAGGGAGGAAATTTAGCTGGAGGAGCAGGGACTGCCGGAGACATAAAGGAAACAGTCCTGATAAAACACATTACTAGCTCTGACATGATTTATATAAACGGCAGACGCACAGTGTGACATCAGAGACATCAGATTTGTTCTTAGACACAAAGATGGAAAGAAAATCACACTGGTGCTTAAACAGACAATATTCTAAACATAAAAACTGTGTCTCAGGGATCGTGGTTTCTGGTGTATATTGTAATATACTTGCGCCATATCGAACAATAACGTATGTTTGTTCCTTCCTTTTTGGAAGGCACCCTCTGCTGACTGACCACCATTGACTTGCAGTACAGGGAATATCATGCGTCCTGCCTGCGGCCGTTGGAGACTGTGATATCATGTGACCTAAATGTCCAAAAAAACTAAATTCAGCCAAATTTCATCGCAGATATCTTGACATGTTTTGACCTTCTGTTACTTACTGGGACATTTTTCCTGAAGCCATTTTCCCACTCTGGGTTTCCTTCTTGCACATACTTTATGTTTATTGTCTTTGGTCATCTTCACTTACAGTTTATTTTTCTACCCTCAGGCAGGGAGTCCTATCAACGGACACCAAAAACCTCCTTGAGGACAGAAGCCTGGAGCCTGGACTCATCTTTGCTTTCTCTTCCCACCTTCTCCAAACCCGAAGATAATGACTAGATGTTTGTGTGTGTGGTTAGCTACGTGGAATACTTCCCAGTCATTGTGTAAAAAAAAAAAAAACAAACAATCTTAGAAAAACATACCTGTGAAACCATACATTCACCGTTTGTCTTCCACGATTGTTCACCTGTCTTGAAAAGAATCTGCTTCATGAAATATGACTGAATTAAACACAGTGCTCTGTGCTCCTGTCCTCCTTTTTCCTGCACATCACATGTGCTTAAAGTTGTCTGGTCACATTTTGCTGTAATTGTCCATTATTCAGACCTTGTAATCAACACCACTAACAAGAGCAAAAGCACCTGAGAATGTTTTCTGTTGTTTTGCCAGTGATTCCTCACAGGGGAACGGGCAGCTGGTGCACAGAGGAAACAACAGACGTGTTGTTTTGACCAAAATGAAGCTCTACCGATTGTTCCCCTGTTGAGTTTGCAACATGTCGACTGTAAACATCAGAACATTTCACTTTTCACTTAGCTTTTCCTTGTCAGCAGGAATCTAAAAAGTATGTGAGGTAATATTGGTTCACGCTAATGATGACGATTCAGGAGCTTCATCGCATGTGAACCATGTGATGGACACATGGCGTAAAGGCAAAAACAGTTTACAGACAATGCAAATATTTGGGCCAAGCTGTTCGAGCATGCATTCTGTCACACTACTAAAACATTTCATGGTTTCATTTACAGGGACGTGCCTACAGTGGTTTTTTAAAGAATTCAGACCCCTTCACTTATTTGCACACTTGATTGTGTTGTACATTTAATGTTAAATTGATAAAATGACCATTTTTTTCCCCATCAGTCTACATGTTTTTAGAAATTCTTTCAAATTTATGAAAAAATCAAAAAGTGAAATTTCTCATCTGCGAATGTATCCAGACCCTTAATTCAGTACTTCGTAGAAAGCCCTTTGGCATCAATCAGAGCTTCATGTCTTCTTGGGTAACTCACATTTTTATTATTAAAAAAAGTAAAAATATAGAATCCTAATTGTTGGTGGATTGTTTGTCTAGAAAGGTATTTAATTATCAGAGAAAGAGAAAGGAAAAAAGATCAGTGTCAGTGTGTTTGTTTTACATTCTTTCACTTTTGGCAACTCAGGCATAATAAGTGTTCTTATGGTTATGTTATATAAGTCACACTTCTTTATAGAGGTTAGGAAAAGATTGTGGTTTTCGTTAAAGTCAACACCAAGCTGAAGGATGAGACACTGGGATTTCTTTCAATATTTAACCAGAGTTTTAGTGGCCTGAACCTAATAACATGTGGTATGCGGGAAGCAAACCCCAGTCAGGAGTGCGTTAGATTATAAAGTTTAAAGTGAGCAACTATCAACACAATTAGATACATGAACTGAATTAAACTTCACTGGTGATCTCACATTCATGGTTGAGAAAAACCCTTTTTCAGCAAAACTTTCAAAGCAAATACTTTCCTGTGACTCTGGTGAACAGTTTCCAGCCTGAGGATTAGATCAGCGTTAGTCATAAACCAAAACACTGATTACCTCTCCCTGTGTCATAATTAGGGTGAGCACCTAAGTTAATCCTGGATATTTAGGTCGAAGTACAATGAAGCTGACTGCAGGAAACAAAAACACAGTCTTTCTTTGTTCATTTAAGCTCCATGTCAGCTGGGTCACATTCAACAAAAAACTGTCAGGGATTATGAGATTTTAGAAGTTTGATAGATCATAAACAGATATTTTCTAACAAGCTCAATAATACGTATTTGCATTCATGCAAATACACAAGAATACATATTCAGAACAACCTACAGCTTAAAGGTCAGTAATGGAAAATATTTAGCAAAAATATAGCTTCCGACCTTGGGCTGAGTTTACGTCCCAATCAGTCTAGATAATTAAAGTCTTGGGCACTGCCTAGGCCATTAACCCTTAAAGCGCATGAGCGCCAGTGGAAAGTAATGCGTACATGTGCATGGGGCCTGTGCAATGCTTCCAAGTCTGGGACCGATGTTGTGGGGTTGGAGGTAACCGAGGTGAGGCGCTGCTGTTCTCAGTCGGACGTGTCAGGCTGCAGGGCCCGCTATTAAATCTCATCAGAAAGGTGTGGCCCACAGATCTGCGGCAGCGCCCCTGACCACGAGGGACATCAGTGGCAGCGGCAGCTGCAGCAGCCTGCCGTCCGACTGCCAAAAGAGTCTGACCTAAATGGGCTGTGAATGGCAGAGGTGTAGCCAGAGATTAACAACGTGTGGCAGCTGGAAACAGGTCGCGTTTGCACACAGTAAATACTGCTGCACCCCTCCATGCAGAACAAAACTCAGACATTATAGGTGTTATTAATAGAACAATTATAGGTAGAACAAGAATAGTATGTTTATGTCCGAACGTCGTCACAGCCAGAGAAAACACATTACAGATATTTAACACCAGGATATACCTATTAAAAATGTGAGACTTGTTAAAATAGAGACCAGGAGACTTGTATTTCCACATGTGACTTTTGTCTGTGTACTTGCTTATACAAACAGATTATCTGGTAAAAGCATGTACTGTACATTGCTTAAATGGATTGTAAATAGCACCACATGGGTTTGGAACAGATTCAATTATTGTGAATAGAAGGCCTTTATTAAACACTTATGAGGGCTGGGGTCCATTTAGAGAAATATTCCTCTGTCTAAGTTCACAAAACAAACTCTGACATGTTCAGAACATAGTTGTTTGCGGTTCGGAGCTTGAAGTAAAAGACAAAACATTAGAGGACCATGGAGTCACATCTTACTCACTCCTCGAACAGATGAGACTTCAGTCCAGCTGAGTTAAAAGTTGTTTACTTGCGTGTCCTCAGTGTATACTGCTGTTTGGGTTCTTAGACTGATTACTGTGGATGTTTTGGGATTTTTTCTCCCTCTCGGAGGAAGAGGCAAACTGCTCAGCCGCATGCTAATGTAAAACAGAGTGGGATGATGCGGTTTTCCGTTTGACACTGTTTGGATGGGTATGTAAATGTTTAACAGTGGCGTGAGTAAACACACACAAGGGTTAGGTGTTGGGATTTTGAGAGGGGCTTGTTTGGCGGCTGAGGATCTTAGCTGTTCACGCCCGTGCTGTGTACATCGAGCAGGATCACTGTACAACACTGTATGTAAACACACAGCTACTCTTACTTAAAGAAACACTGACATGGCATGTAGAGGAATCCTCCTCATAAACAAAACCAATAGCTATGCTAAGTGAAAATGCAAACCTGGCAATGTGCCAGAAGAGGGAGTTCTGCTTCTTCACTTAAAACTGTGGCAGGAACAACACAGCAAACACAGCACGAGTTTGGCTTTTCAGATGTGTGTGCTTCATTTAATCTTTTAATCAACAAGGAGAACAAGCTGATTGGTTGTCTCCAGGTTGTCACTCCCATGTGTCAGAAGAAATTTGCATTAAGTTCCATTTCCATTTTTAACTTCTCAGAGTTGGGCTGCTGGGAGATTTTTCAGTCTTGAATCACAGGGAAAGGGGCCAGGAGTCTATTTGGAGATTTGAAGGCCTCAGCGTGGTCCCTGCACTAAACCACATATCACCATCGTCCCCTCAGTGGGTGTGTGTGCACTGTCTGCAAGAATTTATGGATACATGCTCGCGTGAGTTATGCTCCCGTCCTTACAGGAGCTGCCATTGGTGAGAGCTCTGAGATGTTGTGAGAGCTGTGAGCTTTGTGTTGACAAAAGCAGGAAAAGTTGCATGTGATGTGTCTCTGTCAAAACTTCATGAATACTTGTCAACATTGTACAGAATCTTGTTCTTCTCCTGGCTGCAGGTGTGTTTTTGACAGAGGTGGTAGAGGAAGTGATTGCTTGGTGCTTCCAAAGTTGTTGGTTGACCGCAGTGTTTCAAATTTTAAGAAGCGTGAGACATGAGGTCTGAAAGGTTTTTGCAAAACTGCAAAGACTGGCATGAGAACCTTGTGGTCACCGCTGTTTGACTTGAGATCTGCTGGTAGAAATAGGGCACATAGAAAAGATTTGATGCTCTTAACCAGGAGGACAGAACGCTCATCACACCATTACAATGTCAGTGTCTTTTCTGAAGGTAAAAAAGATTTGACAATCTTGCGCTTCTATGAGACCCTTTTCCACGATGCAATGATTACATTGTCACTATGAGTATGCTGTCCAATTCATTGCTTCCTGGCTCACAGCCTTCCTTTGCATGGAATCAATAGGCTCTCTACCGACAAAAAAAAAGATTGATGTCAGTTCTAACGCCATCTGACAGGCTGTGTCTTTGTTTTGCTATCCAAATGAGAACCAGTGTGAGTTCTCGTTCTTCAGTGAGGTCTATTTGGCCGGTCTTTGCTTCTTCAAGGAGCGTTTATGGGTTTGGACGTGGGTTTAGTTTAAGGTAAAAGTTGTGGTTTAGCATGTAGAGCTGGAAGGAAAATGGTTTGAGGTTAGGGAATGAATGTAGACAATAAAGGCCCTCCCGACTGTACTGATGCAAACGTGTGTGGCTCTGTGTGTACGTCTGTGCACGTGTGTTGTCTTGCGTGACAGAGGCAAGATGTTGACACACCGTTGACCCCTGGTTGGCATGTGGCGGCAGCTTATTTTACAGCCCACGGGGTGACTGAAGGGTGACTGTGTGTGTGTGTGTGGCAGCAGCTCTGAGCCTCAGACGGTTGCCGAAGGCGTCCGGACCATCGAGTGCACAGGTGAAGCACAGCGACAAGGTCGTTCCAGCATTGGCCGGCTGGGAGGAAAAGCCTCCCTTTACTGTCGTATGAAGCCTAATATCAATGGTCTGGAAGACAGATGTGTTTTATGTTGAGAAATATACTTTCCACTCTATGGAGTGTTTACACTGGCAGGACATTTGGAGTGATATTATGGTGGCTGTATTTCACTGTTATTACACTGTCAATATTGCCAGTGTTCTTGCTAAATTTTGATAAATTGCTGTAAAGGAGATTTCCAGGATGACCTGCTGACCAGATGGATCGAGGTGAAAGCTGTAACCTTAATTTGATTTTCAGCTATTAAATCCACTTTTCATGATCTCATTCACGATGATGTAGATGAGGGCACAATGACAGAAAGTTTTTTTCTATAAGCCTTCAGGCACATAAAGATGGCGAAAGTTAAACAAGTCAGTTTACGCTGATTCCTGTTCTGGTAAATACGTCTTTTAGATGCTGACGTTCTGCGTTTGACAGCACAAATGCAGAGAGAGTACAGTCCTGTTTGAAAGAATAGTTTTGCATTTCGGGACAAACGCTTGTCTGTCCTGACACATCTCAGGCGTTTACAGTTAATATGAAGCTATAGGCAGCGGGTGATTCATTTAGCTCAGGATAAAGACTACTAACAGGGACTGTCTGACTCTGTCAAAGGTAACAACATCCAACCATCAGCACCTCTAAAGGCCACTAACTAACTAATTAAAAGGCTTTATCTTCATCACAAATCCATAACTTCTAATTTTCACATTTTGTTTTTTCTATGAATTAAAGATATAAGATCCAAGATATAAAGTGTTCATTAGTCAGCTCTAAAGGTGCTGGTAGGTGGATTTTGGTAGGATACTTTGAATTAATTTATATTTTGTAAGTAAATTAGTTTGATAGATGGCTACATTAACTGTCATGAGTTACGACAGTCTGTAAACTTTGATGTGATGTGTTAAACTATGTGTGCACCTGCTGCAGTTTATGAGCCTGTGATTCTGGCGTTTTCAGCTCCAGGTGGCTGAAACAGTTCCATCTATGAGAGAAACAGACTGAAAAAAGTCTCTGTCCACTGATCTGTTCTCTTGGTTTGTGTCTGATTCTGGGACATTATCTGGTTATAAGAGCCGAAGCTACAGGAGCAGTCAGTTGATGTTGTTGGACACACAGGTTGTTTTTTTCTACCTGTGCAGCAGCTAACTTTGTGTATGGCCTTGTTTAGCATTATGACTGCAGCAGATATGAGAGTCATGTTAATCTTCTCATCTAACTTTGCAAGAAATTGTATATTACATAGCATTTTGTAATCAGTTCAGTAATATAGTACTAAATAGTAGTAAATGCCAAACTATTGCTTAAAGGGTGGAAGATCTTGATTTAGATCTAACATAATGATGCCAGAGCTCTCACACACTAAGCTCTCACACACTATTTGTTGGAGTGATGTTGGATTTGTTGGATTTCTCCTTCAATGTAAAACCAGCAAGAAATGAGGTCGTACTGCTGGCACCAATCTTGTATACAAGGTGCACCAGGTTGTAAACATTTCCTCCTCAGGTTTTGGCAGAAACATCTGTAGTCTATTTTCTGTTAGACCTGAAATGCCTTTTCTCTGCCAGGGCAGGGATGTTCTGGATGTTTTTTTCCTTTCCTCCTTTCCTCCATCTCTGTTTCTTCTCTTTTTTTCATTTTCAGCACTTCTACATCCAGCTTTTCTTTTGGCACCTTAGAAGACAAGAAGTGAGAGGTCTGTGAAGTATCCTGGGAAGAAAGTCAAAGGTTTTTGTCAGACATCAGTAGAGAAGGAGGGATCCCTTTCTTAGCTTTTTCTGTTTGGCCATTAAAGCAAAAGTTGAGCTACTGCTGCCTGGTTCCTGGTGGGTGTATATCATGCTGGGTGTAGAAGAAGTATTGTCAGTACTCTTTAAATCAGGACAGTCTTCTCCAGCATGTGAAGCCACGATGAAAGCTGTGTTAAAGCCAGGCATTAAAAGCTCAGTCAGCTCATTCTCAGACTCACATTTTCAAAAATGACACGAACCAGAGGAAAGAATTTGTGCAGATTCAGCTGTCTCACAAAAAATGGATTCTCACATTTATTCTCATAATTCCAGACAGACTGATCACCTTCACTTTGATTTTATTAAATGAAATGTGGTCAGCATTAAATCAGATATCGTGCTGTAGCTGCAGATATGAAATCCCAAAGCAAACATTATTAAGAGCTTGCTTTTGAATACTTTTAAAAGAAATCATCACATTTAATTGGTGATGTCTAATTAACCCTTTCTTTCCTTTTCTTTTATATTTAGTTGTTGACTGTTGTCTGCTAAATGGTGAATTCTTCTATTATCGTCTCTTAAGAAATGTTTTTATTCTTCTTTTCATTAGTATTAAATCATGTATTATATGGGTTTAGTTGTTTTTTAGTTTGTAGCTGTTGTTTTCTGGGGTTGAAAGGAGATCCAGCGTAGAGATATTATTATGAGGAATAAATCAATTACTCTTACAGAGTTTCCGGAAGATCACCAAGTTCAACTTGAGACTTTTTTATACTATATAGACTTTTAATACTATATAGAATAATATTTGTCTTGGGGATAAAAGGTAAAGTATGATAGATATCAATGAAACCCACAGTGATAGAAATGCCAAGAATTCTTTATTAATTTAATGACACTTTAGTCAGTGCTGTCAAGCAGTAAATAATTACAATCCCTAATAATATCATTAAACACAACCTGGACCTGGTTAGGAGACAGTGGATGGATAAATGGATATTTATTTAAGGCCCACATATGAATTCTATGAAGGTCAGAGGTCTGGAACAGTGGTAATGGCCTCATCGATCTTTTCCCCCTATTCAATCTTTTTTTTCCTTTACTATCGATGAATTTGTGAAATGTGAGTATTTTATGGTTTCCTTCGTCTTTTATAGGAGTAAACTGAATATCTTTGGGTGTTGAACCTCTGAAAAAAGACCTTTGAAGATGTCACCTTGGGCTTTAGGGAATCGATAAAGAAAATAATCATTAGTTCCAGCTGTAGTTTCATTTTCTGATGATTGAAAATTAGTCCAAAGTGTCTCCGGATGTTTTTACTGCAGAAACAAACCTTTCGAAAAATGATAAGAACTGCTGCATAACATCACTCTGAACATTATTCTGAAATGTTGGATCTACATGCAGCTTTAATGGTGATAGTTCATGCTTTACGTTTACATCTTAAAATCAGGAGTGAGTGATATTCAAATATATTAAAAGATGACTGGATATAAAACCCAGCATGCCACATTTTACCTCTGTGATATGTTGCTGTAATATACTATATGTGCAAATAAACAATTAAATCTTAAATAGTCTAAATGTTTATTGTTTTTCTTCCAACTCCTTTCAGTATATTGAGCATGTGCAACATAAAAAGGTGTTTTCACAAAGTGAACTCCAGAGTTAATGCAGTGCTGTAGACATTAATTCATTCAGAGGAAGTCACACACAGTCCAGACGTCAAATTCTCCCAAACTGTCAACGAACTTTAACCTTCCTGACAAGCTCTACATTTACACTCTTAACAGCAATCAAGGTAAATGATGTAGGTGTATGCCTGTCTTTCATTTCTAAGGAACTCCACTCAGTCATAAATGTATGTTCTTCATCATATTTGACATATTTTACACAGAAAGCAGTGTATTTCTTCATGACTGATCCGGCCACTGGAGGTCCCTCTTGCACCAGGATTGCAGTCGTGCCCATTTGGCCCACAGCGAGACATCTCTCAAATGTGTCTTCAATTAGCGGGTTGCAGTCAACACCATCCTCTGACTTGGAATGTCAGCTGAGTTGGAGATAACCTCCTTGGTTTTCTTTTATCTCACCATAGAAAACCCTAGCGAGGGACAGCTCTTTTATGGATGTCCTGCACAAATTTGTAAAGCAGATTCAGAATGTAGATAAAAAAAAAGTCACTTCTGAGGGATACTTTTCACTTTTCACCACAGTTTTGATGTGACTCATGTTGGCATGAGTTACAGGCTCCTCCTGCTTGTGGAGTTTTCTTTTTGGTCAGAAGGCTGGTGAGCGCTGCACAACTTGTGTCCAAGCAGCCTTAGACTAATGAGGGTAAGATGAGAAGATGAACTCGGTGCACAGATGAAGATTCTTCAGCAGCAGGGAGCGTGGATGAAACACATGCATGTGTTACGGTTCCACAGGCAGCGGCTTTGAAAGCTGTTACGGATATTATGTCCTGATATTCAATATCCATGAACATGACAAATTGCAATGCACAAAAATGACAAGAATTCAATATTTCCCATGGAATTTTATTCACGTCATTGTGGGAAAGCCCTCACAGCTTTAAGACCATCATGGACCACTAAAACCCTCCACTGAAATCCAGACTAATAAAATTATTTTAGGGTTCAGCACCTTTTTTTTTTTTTAGAGTAGGGTAACCCACCACACCTATTGAGTGGTGGCGGTACTGAGAGTCAAGAACTGCATTATTAGGACTAAAAGACCATTTGTTTTTATTTGGGATGAATTTTAAAGGAACTATACACCCTTTTTTGTATCTGGTTTTACTTGTGATGAACAAACCACTACAAATATTTAGAACAACAAAAGAAGCAAATTTAGGATATTTATGTTTGTGACTACAAGGCTAGCTAGAACATAGCCATGTTAGAATAATGTGTGAACCTCTTCTTCTGCCAAAGCTGTGTGAATGCTTGTCTTGTGAACTGCCTGCGTAAATACTGAATAACTTAAGGGCCTGCCCACACAGATATTGCGCAAATCACATTACTAGTATCAACACTGTCAGTAGCACCAAATATTCACCCTTGGAGAACACTAATGTAGGACTATCACTGCAAAAAAATAAATAAAACTTTAAATAAAAAAAAAAGTTTTCTTTTTGGCATTTCAGTTCAAGTTTAAAAGATTAGCGAGTGTTAATGTTGCTGCAGTCACACCAGTGGTGTAACAGAGAGCCAAGTATGTATGTTGGTCAACTGATATGTGAGTACATGCTTGCTGTCTGACACAGATACATACACATGCATATGAAGCATGTACATGCATGCACTCAATCACACACACCCATTCCCTGTGCAGTACACTGCAGTGCAATATTATTGTAAGGTTTCCCACCTGTCTGCAGCTGTCAGCAGGGTCTTCTTGCAACGGATACCTCCCACCTACTGTGTCTGAATGTTAACACACACACTCACACACACACTTAGAAACAGTAGTCTCCTCCCCAGCAGGAGAGGGGCCTCGATGAGCACAATGACCGAGTCGTGCACCGCAGGAATGCAGCCTGCCCTTCTGCCAAAATTAGGTATGACAACAAACCTTAAAAGATTCAGCAAACAATTATTGAAACTGGGCTACCAGAGAATTGTAATGTGGCCCATCTTGTGAAAACAAACTTTACCAAAAAAAAAAAAAAAAAGTCTTTGTGTGCTACATGGGGAGAC
The DNA here is from genome assembly GCA_037833715.1 of Toxotes lorentzi. Taxonomy (NCBI): domain Eukaryota; kingdom Metazoa; phylum Chordata; class Actinopteri; family Toxotidae; genus Toxotes; species Toxotes lorentzi. The sequence goes on along the minus strand of JBBMJY010000002.1, from coordinate 21,680,635 downwards.
CCAAAACTCTTTTTCTCTCCAAAGCAATTTCAGGGCTTTTCCAAAATCTCACCCCCATGAAGTCACATCACTTCCAGAAGTATGTTTTGAATAAAGTGCAAATGTGGTGCGTAGCACGGTCACTGTTGTTGTAATGTGAAAAAATATGCTTATAATTAGGTAAATATTAATAGGTTCAGAGGTAAATGATGTGTGTGTGTTTTTCTTTTCTTTTCTGCAATGCTGTCTAGACCTCCCGTTGAGTGGTTTGGGGAGGTGAATGGTGGTGATGTTGCTTTAAGGACCTTTGAAAGAATAACAAGACAAATAGTTGATCAATCAAATGGTCGATCGATAGAAAATTAACTGATAACAACTTTCAGAACCATTAAAGTAATTTTTCATGCAAAAATGCAAAGCATGTGCTCGTTCCAGATTTTCACATTTGTGGATTTCCTGTTTTTCTCTGTTTTAGATTATTATAAATTGAATAATTTGGGGTTTTGAACAGTTGGACAAAACATGCAACCCTTGAGCTCTGGAAAATTATGATGGGTATTTATTTATTTATATGTTCAGTTTGTTGTTGTTTTTTTCAAGTTAAATGGTAAATCCAATTATCAAGAAAAAAAAAATCCCTGCTAATGAAAACAACCATTAGCTGCAGCCCCACTGTGAAGTAATGGCCTTAATCTGAACTGACCTAAACATGCAACTCAAACTGTGATTACTGGTTCATAATTTGATCAACATTGTTTAATGCTCATCACAGCTCAAATCACGATCACAACACAGTCCAGAAAAATCATGATCGGATATTTTCCCTTCATCATCTGTTCCAACTTTCAGTGGTCTAAATGTTGCCCCTGTGGCTTTTTCACCTTGACAAGAATAAATTTGTTAGTGGAAACACGTGTGTGCACTCTGCAAAATGTTTACACCTTTGTTTGTTTGTGATACTCATGGTCTCCTCAAAATGTTGTTGCATTTCTTGTTGGGGGCTGCGACCTTTTGGATTCCTCATTTTGGTGGCTTGAACTGAGGCTTATTCTGCTTCTGCTCTTTGTTTAAGTGTTTCTGGACAAGAGTGTCAAGTAAAAGCCTACAATGTAAATGGAAAAAATGTGTGCGAAAGCTCTCCACACATACATGCGTGACTGTGTATGCACTGGATCCTATTTGTGTGTACATGTGTGTATGTAAATGTATATATATGTTCTCTGTGTGTGAGTAAATCCTTCTCCACTTGCTCCCCAACGTCTCTGCCAAGCAGACAGGGTGACATGAGAATTGAACCATCTGCGTCTCCCCCCGCTGGCCTGATCGCCAGGCAGCCAGTAACTCGCTCCAGCTGTCTGGGAATGGAAAAGACGATCCCGAGACGTTCCAAACGAATGGCAACCGCGATACAAAGGAATGAAAAGACGGAGAAAAAAACAAGAGCTACGTGAAATCAGGCAGATGTAAGATGGTACTTTCTTTAAGCTACTCGTCTTAACTTCTTCTCAGTGACGACCGCCTGGGACTCACTGGAGCTGTATCTACAAAAGAAAACGCACTTTTTAACTCCTGAGGCCTCATCAGAGCACAGACAAGACGCAACAGCAGGTTTAACCTGTCTTCTACTGATGCCTCCATGTCAGGACTGTCAGAAACACAGCAGACCCATTATATGCAGGATGTGAGTGAGATGAGCTAAAAGCCATAAAATTGAAGATACACGTGTCACTGTCAGAGCAATTGTATTTCTTACTGCTGGAGCTCTTGGCTCTGTAGCTCAGCGCTGGACAACAGTGATATGGAAAATTAAAAACATTCTTTTCCTCTGCAACTGAGTGCAAGTAAAACTGAACTTAACACAACATAACAACAGCAAAAGTAAAAAGTCTCATGAGCCTAAACTACTGCCACAAAGAAAAGTGCCCGGCCTCTTCCAAATGACAGGCAGAAGTCTGTCCCATGTCCCACATACACTCCAAACATCTACAGTACTGTGCAAGGGTTTCAGGTTGTTTGACTCTTATCCATCACACAGCAGGACAACGAGCCCAAACACAGCCGGAGTCATAAAGAAGCATCTTCAGAGACAAGAAGACCAAAGAGATTCTCATACTCTAAAGAAATGAGTGGAAACCTGGAACACTGTGAGCGTAGACACTTCAGTGACACAACACTCAGAAAAAAATCAAACTCTCCATCTTTACACTTCCCTCTCTCATCCTCTCCTTTTTGTTGGTGTAAACTATCACAGACATGAGTTGGCAACAACAAACACGCAGTGTGAACTTTCAGAGTACATGCGCAGAGTTGATCAGTGCAGCTTTGAAAATAAAGAAACGATAAAGATACTGGCGCCGCTGCGGTTTGATGAGCAGATGATCTTAACACAGACATTAGAAAATGGAAAAAGAGCTGAATGGTTGAAAAGTTTAGCTGCTGTCCAAACAACTGACGCAACGCTGTCAAAACAAGCAGCTGTGAGTAAACCCTTGATTACAGAGAGGGCTGTGTATCTACAGTATTGTTATGGAAACAAAGACCTGCACGCTGCTGAACGGTTTCTCTTACAAACCACTCATTTTCAACCCCTTTGGCGATGTTGAATGTCTGAGAGAATATCTGGGAACAAGCTCAGTAGCTTTCAGCAAACGCAGTAGTGATGCTATCACTGACACTGCAGTTATTCTTCCTGACCGCTTTGCAGCTCACTGACAGCAGAGAAAATGGCAAAATGCTGAATAACATCATGTCAGACTCAAAGAAATATGGAATACATGTTTAGATCATTTTTACCCATCATCCAAAAATAAGTGGTTTGGATGAGGATCTATAACTAGTGAACAAGCGTGCGTTCTTCTGTCTTTCTCCATGTACATCACGTCTCTATGTGTGTGTGTGTGTCTGTGTGTCTAAGTTTTGTGTTTGGTTAGTTAATTCAATCCATAAGCTGAATCTTAAGGGTGGTAATGCAGAATTTTAGTCAGTGCAAAAGAGCAGCATTTTCAGCATCAGGCAACAAACTAAACCACAGGGTCATAAATCTGCTCCAGTGTTTCCTGGCTACAAAATGCTCCTCAGTGATTGTGAGTGCTGCTGAGGCAAGTGCTTGGACGCCATTTCTCATCGCCATGGCCAAGAAAACTGCCCTGTGTGTCACTGCAGCGGGCAAGTTTAACGCCACTAATGCACACTGTTTGTTAGCCTGAAGCCCGAATTTGGTATCAAAACACAGGGAACATATTTAACACTATTTTCTGCACAGTGCGGCTGCTGTACATCCATTAAATTGCCTCAGAGCCGAGGTCCAAAGCACTTCAAGACCACAAGCTCCCCAAAGAAAAACAACACGTTCAAGAAGAAGAAAGAATACCTATTCATCTGCAGGCCAAGGTATTTTCTTTGCGGCGTGCCCATGACTCTTTTTTAATAATCCTATATGGCCAGATTTAAATCTTGATTTTATAAACGGCTGTTTTCCCTCCAGGTATTTTCATTGTCAATTAACCTGTATGGATTGATGTCAAGGGGTGGTGGTTGACTCCAGGACCCCAGACAGATTGGAGAATGTCTGGCTGTAAAAGAGAGGAAGAGGCATCTGGGTGTGGAGCTGGGAGTCGAGGGTTTTGGAGTCTGGGGGTATACGTGTGCTATCCATAGTCCTGCTTTGTACAGCATCTGCAAAACCAGTTTTTCAGAAGCACAAAAAAAGAAGAAGAAAAAAAAAACCCTTTTATTCTGGCAAATACAAACATCAGAATTGTAGTTACATTGTTTTCCCAGGGCAGCTATGATCGGTTCCACTTTGAATGTCTCTAGATGTACACAACGAGCAGGTTCAAAGTTTATGAGCTGAACTACTCCCTGAGTTCCTGTGAGAACTGTACATTCTCACTGACATGGACGGATTATGAGACAATAGGCCCCTGGACACAGACAAGGAAAGGGCCCCTCCTACATAGGAGCGAGACCCCCAGATTAAAAGAGACTTCATATGTCATTGTTTTGTCTCTTTATGATGATTTGTTGTGTCTTTAATCTTTTATGTTTTATGTCATTTCGAGCCTCTGTGGCCATTTTTTGTCCTTTTGCAGTAGTTTGTGTCCCTTTGTGGTCGTTTTGTGTCCCTTTGTGGTTGTTTTATGTCCCTTTTTGGTCATTTTGAGTTGATTTGTGGTTGTTTTGTGTTTCTTTCAGTGACATTTTAAAGTGAAGCCCAGGGCCCTTCTGACCCCTCTGGTCCCTGGACTTATCATATGTTATTCTCCTTTCAGTGATTAACTTCAATTGTACTGTACTTGGACGCTTTCCAAAACTCTCCAAGGGACATTTTTGAAAAAAAAAAAAAAAAGAAACACACTAAACTGAAGTCAAATCTGATTACAAAGCAAGTGAGCATGAGCATAGAATGTAATTTCCACAATCTCATCTACAATCTGTAATTGTACAGTTGTACATCTATCAGGGAGTGTTTATTTTAGCACACCATACACAGTTTACACAGTTACCAAAGAAACAAGTGTTTTCAAACAACAGACCATCCCCACTAAGCTTTGGAGGTAATTAGTGGAGGTTTGAAGAAAGGCCAGTGCATACTGTATTATATTGTACACTGGTGAGGGGTGGAGGACTTGCTGCTTTGATGTAACATGGATTGGAGAGGATTGAAGGGTGGCTGCATTCCCAAAATACGATGTGACCTCTATAAAAGAGCCAGTCCAGAACCTGTCTTCAATCTGCTCTGGGATCAGTGCTTGGGTCACAAGCCCACACCATGCTGATTATGGCACCAGGAGCCAAAAAAATGATCTTAGATCACAATTTCTAATGTTTTTTACCCTCTGAATCAGAACTGGAGTTAAAGCCAAGAGAGCTGGTTCATCGTAGTTTAGTTGAAGCATGAAGCTAGTGTAAACATTAAGGTTAGAAAAGAGGGCATATGGCTGGAAGGTCACTGGTTCATACCTAGAAGCCAACTTGAGAATTTAATCATCTACTCATGCCCTTTAGCTAGACACAAAGCTTCCAGTGGAGCGATACCCAGACCATGTTAGTGAATGAAACTCCTCCCCTTCTGCTCCTCCTGCTCTGCCCCAACAAGTCAAGTCTGCTGGAGAGCACTTTCAACAATCAATAAGTAAGAAATCTACTCTTGCTATGTTACAGAATATAGTAACATAAAGTGTGGCGCAGCTGACAGGTCTGCACCAAAGACTGACGTAGGAGGAGACGGGAAGCAGGAAAGTAGGAAAAATAATGTGTGTGTGTGTGTGTGTGTATGCAGGTTCTGCCTTGCATGCGCCAAGGAGACATATGCAAGGTGATAATGAAATGTAAACAGAGACAAAATGATAGATTAAATTACATGACATAACATTCATTTGGAAGATGCTTTTGTCCAAAGCAGCTTACAAAGAAGAAGAGATTGTGTTGTTCCAAAAAGGTTGTAAGACACTGCAGGGCCAGAACATGTGAAAAAAAATCTTTCGGCTTTTGCAGAACGGCAAATTTTGCAGAAAATAACTACAACACAAACTCTCAGAGACAGGACCGGAGATGCGTGTGTGAGAGAGAATATGGGAACACTGGGCAACACCAGGTCAGGTTTCAGGAGGAATAAGTGAATGATTGCAGCTGAATGTTATATAATGTGACATTTCCAAATAAACAGATCTGCATTTTGCTACTCTCTATCACTGATTGCTATAACACAATTGTGACTCAAAATACAGCCAGTTCATGGAAGCTTTTTGCAGTTGTCGTTCCAAACACACAATGCTTGATTGGTCTCTCTCAGGAAAAATGTATTGGCTGACAGACAGTTGTGATTTACTTTTCCAGACTGTTTGCACTGAACAGAAAAATGAGCTGTGATAGTCTCCATGGCTGAGGAGAGAAAGAAGAGAAAATCTTCATTACCAAGAAAAGCGATGTTCATCTGCTGTTCAGAGAAAAACACTGTAACTACACAAGGGCAAAGTGTTTTTGTCTGTATGAAAACCAAACCGGGGCCGAGACACAGACTATGTGGTTACCACTCAGTCACTCAGTTTGACACTGATTTCTTGTTAAATGCGCTGTTGGGGAAGGATGAGATTTGTAATCACTATAGTGACTGATGAAATTAGTTGGCATTAACCAGTGTGAATTCAGAAGGATTTATTTAATTTATTATTTTTTTAGTCAGCTGGGAGATTTCTGTCAGAAATGACTGCACACTGTGCACAATAACACTATAATACAATAACACTGCACAATAAGATAGGAGTTTATAGTTATGATGAAAAGTTACTGAACAGATGATAATACTTGAAATAACTGAGACACCTGTAGTGATGTTTATCGTGTTCAGAAGAAGAGTCAGTTTGAACAGTTCCCTGTGACTGCATTCAGTCACAGTTCACTGTCACATACATGTTGACATTATTTAAAATGTCAGCTCCTTAAGAAGTTATTTCTTATAACTTTACCAAATGCAAAACATAGCCGTAACTCAGCTTTGTTCAGTTGTTTCGGCAAATGGGGGAAAAGCTGATTTTTGAATTCCTTGAAAAAATTTTAGAGGGGCAGCAATTCAGAGATTTGGAACCCAGCTCACACCTCGTTACCGAGGTAAACAGTCACTGTCTCAGGTCTGTAAATGTGAGATTATTTCAAAATACATAACTGACCCTAAAAGGCTGACAAATGAGAAATTCCTTGAAGCCCCTTGTTTTGCCTCATGTCTCTTTCACTTTAACACACACACAAAGTCACTAAAGGAATTCTGACAACGCTTCCCAGAAATCTTATACACCTTTCATATGCTGAACATGTCTGAATAAGTGTGTAATTCACAAAATCCTCCTTAGGTGACGTAATTGCAAAACCAGTTATATAGAAGCCTCCCTGGACAAAGGCAGGAGTCCGGAAACAATGAAATGACCAGATCCAACAGGCCATAATGAGAAAAGCAGTGCTATACCTAATCCAAAGACTAATTCAGCTGCATTGTAAACCTGGTGGTGAATATAATTGCCATGATGGTGAACATACCACCTCTGTTTTCTGGGCAGAAAGTGCCGACTCGCGTGCCGGATAGAGCAAGCTGAGGTGTGCATTTAAGAAAGAGAGAGAGAGAGGGAGAAAGAAGAAAAGAGAGTGAGAATTCATCCAGGGTGGCCTTTTCCTTCCCTCTTAAACTTTTTTCCATCAGAGACAATGTGTGAAACCAGAGGAAAACTTTCCAAATCTTTTATAACTCTTGGAACAGCAAAGGAGAACCGATGAATTTCACCGTTATTATCGAGTAAATTGCAGTCTGGAAGGTTCCAAACATAAAGAGCTCATGTAGTGCACGGTGTAACCAAAAAAAGTCAAACAAAACCCCATCTTTCAGCAGGCTTGATATGAAAAATAGAAACAGAACTTTTTTTGAAGCTGCACCAGATCATAGCTTATGGATTTCCCATTTATTTTTCCCCATGAATGCAAAGAATCTTTGCTGTAAGACTTGATGGATGTTGCAAATCAAATTTTGGTTCTTGGGGTTTCTGGCACACAGAAACACGTGTGATGTCTTTGTAACACCTGGTAAGGGCACTGTGGGGTGACCCTCGAAGTGAGAACAAAAACTATTGGCGGAGGCTGACATACAGATGTGAACATTATTTCCACTTTTAACAGTGTTTTTGCTGAGCTTCTGCTTCTTCCTTCTCCGAAACGACCATTTAAAGAATAAATGCTTGGTCACGTAACTATTGAGTGGAAAAATTAAATGTAAAATTTCAGTGGAATTAGTGAATTTACTTACCAGGGTGAAGCAAATACATCCAACACTAGCTGCACTACCCACTTTTATTTAACTTCCTCTGTCATAGTATAAAGTGCTGTACTAAAGTACAAAAAGAACTTGGCAGCGCCGGTCTGTGATGTGACATGGCCTTGTGGCTTGCAACACTTTATATTTTTCTTCCCATGGAAAGACAAAACAAATAGCAGATGAAAAATTGTCTCTTGTCTTACTCTGGCAAATTTACAGCGATGTTTATTAATGTGCACTGTCCCTGTTGAAAAAAAAAAAAACAATAAATAAATAAACTATGGCATAGAGGAATTAGGGTGAATCAGGCTTTTGCTATGAAGGCATGTTTTGTTGGAAGGATCAATTTAGTGTTGGTTTTGGTATTTTCACAGGATTTATGGACAATAAGAAAAATACAGAGTATCATCAGCTTTACCCCTGAGGAAAAAAAAAGTCTACAAGATGCAGTAAAATGTGTTTTTAGGGGAATTTCACCACCGGCTTTAAGGAACAATGATTGGCTGAGGTTAATGCAGCTGTAATGTGATGAAAAAAAAAACAACATAGTGTGGTACAGTGAGCAAATACTGTCCAACCTGCAGCCTGCAAAAGAAAAAAAGCAGACTGTCAATGCAGACCAACAGCTGCTACTTTCCTTAGCAGGAAATAATGTTAAATAATATTCCCTGCTGTCACTAAAGCATGCAATAAACAGCACAGGTCAATATGTAGCAGGACGGCCAAGAATAAAGCTGAAAAGCTGTGTTATTGTAAGAAAGAAGTTCCAAGGTCATTTTTAGTTGTAACTAGTTTCTTTAGGATTCTTTGACAGATAGTTATTTTTCTTCTTGATGCAAATCCCACAGAGGCAATTCACAGCTTTGATAACATTTCCATTAACTTTCACACTCCACATTCTGCACTCTTTGTTCATCGAAACCATGTTAGTCAATCGCTCATAACAAGACATCGAATACATCATGGAAGGAGAAGAAAGTCTTAATGAAGGAAAATATGAGCTGTTACTCTCATTCCACACAGAGGCCTTAGAGCACCCAAATCAACTTCAGTGTCCAAAAAGTCACGTCAAATGAGGCAGAACATTCATAAAAACGGTATTACTGCCCATTAGTTTAGAACTGCAATAATTCTTGTGTTCTGAGGTTTTATTAATGCATGCCAGTATATACCAATTTATCCTGAAATGTCCAAGATCTAGTGGACTATTTTTACTCTCCCTCTCTGGGAGTGGAGACCTCCAGACCAATGTAATTGGTCAGTTTTTTTCTGTTGAGGAAATTATTCACCAGCAGTCTTTCTTCTCTCTCTTAAGAATTGGCCCTTTTTTTTGCATTTATTTAGTTAAACTGACCCCTGTGGTTGTGAATCAAGGTTCTGTGATCCCTCCATTTCTATCTGAACTTCCTGCAAAAATACACAGCACAGAGGGTCTTCCTGTATTTCCCCTGCACTGTGCCGAGGTTTAAACAGAAAAACGCCAGAGTCACCGCAGCATTGACCTGAATGCATTCACAGAATTCTCTCAAATTGCACAGTGAGACAGGTTTGACAGCTGTGTGGTCTAAGCTGAGCGTTGCCTCGCGCCTCTCGCCGGCCCTCTGACCAGTGGCGTTTGTGTATTCTGGGCCGCAGCGCAGTCCCGAGTCCAGCCGGTGTCAAGGCTTGGCCAGACACAGCAGACGAAACTGGTTCAGGCTCGAAAGGAGAAGCACGACCAAGATCAACAAACAGACTCAAATGCGCAGGAGGAAGGCAAAATAAGCACGACACGGACGGCGCTCGCAGCCTGTCGCAGGAGGGTTGGATCAGTCTTGGAGCTAATCCCGGTCTCCTGCCTAGGAAATTGATTGGCTAAGAAAAACAGGTCCAGAGTGGGTGAAGCATTTGGGTGATAGTTTATCCAAGAAGTGGCAATAAGGTGACATTAAGGTAATTAGATCAGTATGTTTCTGATTATTGAAATGAAACCAGATATCTCATATGTAGGCCCCATGGCAGGTAGTGTCCAGTGGGTTTTAGAGCTTCATCTCAGCTGCGTGCTGCTGCCAAAACCATCACTATGGGAGCAAAGAGAGTAAACCAGAGCGGTAAAGTTGTGGTTCGGGCATCTAAACAATAAAATGAAACTCACTCTAAAGCTGTGGAAATAAATTGTAGTCAGACATTGATGACAGCCTTCTTTTTAACTGTTAATTGTGTATTATCATTAATATTACATTTTGTGGGAGGGAGGGTGCAATCTGCAGTTGTTACTGTTGTCATGAAACCATGCAGTTGTTGTTGCTGAGATGTACAGTACATAAAATCTGTTTTAAGGGCATTTATCAGTTCACTGAAACAGAGCAAAATAATGCTTACTTTAAATATCTTATTTGAAATAGCATTTCTGAGTCAGTGGTAAATATAGAGACTCTCACATTCATCTCCAATGTGTAATTTTGAAGATACATCATTCAGAGAGAAAAAAATGGCCAAGGATTTAGACTCGGAAACCCTTTTCGGATGTGTCTTTTGGTTCTGTAAATAGTTCATAGTGTGTGTGGTTTCGGGATCTTTATGGTGCAGGAGGCCACCTAGGATAACCTATATGAAAAACAGCAAACATGAGTGAGGGAAGGGCTTCTCCTCGCTGTAAAGAAATCATGCTCTGTGGTTTTGTAAGACATACAGTAGAGCAGCAGATCATTATTTCGATGCTACCATGACATTTATCATAACCAGCCAAAAAATGAGGTCATAATACCATTAACTTTGTGGTGTTTTTTTACCGCAGACTGTTCATTCAGTTTTCTTTTTTGTTTTGAATCCTCTCTGTTCCTGACTCTCTCTCTTTCTCTCTCTTGATGGCTACAAAAAAAAACAAACCTCCTCAGCTTTTGCAGCTTTCAAACCACCACCTCTTTTCCTCTCCACTGTCGTGCAGTCTCTACAGCAACAGTGACCTTTGACCCCCCCAGGAAGAGGGGCACAGTTGAGCTATGGCTCTAGTAACTTAGTAGGTCCATTTCGGTGCAGTTCAACCCTAAACAAATAACTCAAGGCCTGTATTCTTTGAACCTAACAGCTCCCCAGATTTCCAAGGTTAACACCACTCCTGCTTTGGAGAGTGATCTATAGTTTCATGCTCTGTAGTTTTTATCGAGCCCTCTGCCCCCGTGGTCACACCGGGTCATTTCAGTCGACACCATGAAACCTTCAGCAGTAACAACAGAGTAATTTCCCCTCGCTGAAAACTTAATGGTCACACACACTTGATAAAATGGATACTCAAATTGCTCTTTGGCGGGAGAATAGACCTGGTGTAAGAATCAAGTCGTACCAGAGTTCATGGTCTGAATTTCTTGAAAGTGATCTTTGAATATTTAGCCATTATGCATGCTAAATGAATGGAATCACAGGGCGGTGAGTCAGAGGGCAGCTATCACACATCTCATAACTCTTGGAAATGTCACCGTCAATCAGCATCAATCAGCAGGACCTGGTTTTATGGTAAATGATGAGTATTTTGAACAAATGTCAGCACTGCTAATCTAAAGAGCCTCCACATGTTGCATATGCTGAAATGTAATTTGGAGCCGACTGAGTTCTGGCAGAAAATATCCTCACAAGAGCCATGAATGTGTGGATGACTTGTGAAGACAGCGTACCTGCACAGTCTGCTCCGTAGCCCCTCTCTCCAGAGGTCATTTATAATTTTTATTGGCTACTTCAATACTTCAGTTTACAAATGAAGGGTTTCATTCCAAAATACAGTTCATCCACCTTGGAAAGTATTTCTCTAAGTGTGTTATCAGATATCTTGTGAATGAAAAGTTAGCATTTTTGAACCAGGAGCTTGAGTTACAGGCTGTCTTTTGACACGCTACAATCCCCGTAATTGATTTTATTTTTGTGCCAAACAATGACTCTACTGGAAAAGATGTCCATTATTTGAAAGAATGGGTGTTTTTTACATTTTAAAATAAAACATTATCAGCACTTTTCTTTGGTATTTGAAGCCAATGATCAGTCAATGCATTCATAGCTCTGACCTGGCAGTTCCAATTGTTACGGGATTTCCAGAGTTTTCCATGACCATCTCAGGTGATCTGATATACAGTAGATGGCTCTTTTTTTGTGGAGATATTTTGCTTGTGTTCCAGCTTGTTTATAACAGGACAGGCAAGGTAGGACCCAAACAGACTGAACTCAGAGACTGGATGATGCAGTGAAGCATCTTTAATAATAGGAATCAGCCTTACAGGGGGTGGGAAGGGTATTCAAGCAGGCCGGTGAGTTGACAGGCAGGGATGATAAGGAAATGAGGAACGGGTGTGTGAGTCGGCAAGGAAGCACAGGTGATTGCCAATGAGAAACGGGTAAGAGGTGGAACTGAAGACAGGAAAAAAGTCTCAGGGCATCAGGTGGGTGGATGAAGAATGGCAGGTCTGAAGTGGAAAACATGGCTTGGAAGTGAGCATGGGCTGGATACAGGAGCCGAGGGGAACTGGGAAGCAGATCGTGATGGCTTGTCAACTATTATGGGCCTGGTTCCAGAAATCTGAATTTCAGGTCACAACTCAGATTTGTTTAGCAATTTAAAGAGGTCTGGTGTCATGTCCGTTGGCGGCTGTCTTCCCCTGACTGGGGGAAACAACGTTATTGTTACTGTACTGATAACGAGGAAGGTGCCCTGTTTTTACAGCGGCTTAATTGATATTTTCACAATATCAATGTATCAAATGAAAATGTTCTAGGAGTCGCTGGTAGTGATGAACCTACAGAGAATTATCACATGAATAAGCTGCTCTCCTCGCCTTTACAGTGCTCTTTGAGTTTCAGAAGATTGTTTAGCTGTCCAGCCTGCAACCTTACACCCTCCCCCTGCTGGAGCCTGGTGGGCAGGATACAGTTATCAGGGATAATCAGCTCACCTGGTCCCTCTCTCTCCTCTGGCTTCCAGCCCGTTTGGTTGACTTGTATTTACTTACATTATTATTATTATCATTATTATTATTTTTAGTTCTGACCCATGCATGGCCTCCCCTCATTTGTCCGGCCTGGAGCTGGGTGGGTTGTGACACAAACTATTACAGTTGTATCACATCATTAAGTTTGACTATTTATGTGTAAATTAAAGGTGCATGAAGTATTCTGTAACTCTTCCTGACCTCAAGTTCTATTTCAACAGTTGTCCATTGGCCAGATGTTAAATTAGCCATTAAAACAACAATGAGCAGGCAAAACCATGAAGCAGCTGAACAAAGGGTACTGAAACTGAAAACAGAATCTGACAGATCTTTTGCACAACTTGCATTTGTCATGAATGATAAAGTCCCATTTTTCCAATGAGAAGAGTAGACGCAAAGATTTGTAAGATTTAAGTACTGCTTGACAATAAAGTAAGTTTCTAAGTCTAGAAATCTGAGCACTCTGCCAAGTCAGCACTGCTGATAACTTTGGCAGGTATCTCACAGCCATTTGCTGCTATGCAACAGTGAAAATATTTCTTGTTGCCTCTTAATATCCAGGGAGGGAGGATAACATTCACATTACATTAAGTTAATCAGGACTTTATCTGTTATCTGCACACATCCTCCATGTTCTAAAGGAACATGCTCGATGTATGTGGGAGATCAGTAGCCTAGTTTGCAGAAAAGTGTGAGCCTTCAAATCATAATAAACATTTCCAAACCACAGTGATACTTAAGTGTCAGCTAATAAATATAAATGAGGAGGCTCCTATTAGAAAGTGGTGGAGTCCCTGCTTTACTGCTTTCTATCAGCACTAATGTGCAACACTTGGATTGGGTTACAATAAGGCTAATGTCTTTTGGCCCTTCTTGTTGGATATGATATAAGAATGGGAGTGATTTTTGTGGGAAGCAAAGTCTGGGTTATAATAAATAGCCCAAAAAACTTCTAAGCTTATCAAAATTCGGAGCAGCTGTGGTCAGCAGACAGGGAAGTACAGCTTTGGGCCCACTGATGGTCACTCAATCTTGCCAGCGGTGGTTATGAGGATGAAATGCAGCTGCTTCCTTTACAGTTTGAGATGGTGAGGACTTGCTGGATGGATGTGAACTGGCTTGTGTGAGGTCCTGAGGGGGGAAAGAGACCCAAACCACAGCTGCGGGGCAACAAGCCATACAAGACCCATGTCTCTTCACTTCCTTGCTTTCACCTACGCCTGTTTCCTGTCTGAGTGGGGATATTATACAGCTGATAATGACACGTAAAATAATAGCCGCACAGATGATGAAAACACTTGACCTCCGACCTCAGGGGGATTTACATCCGACCTCAGCAGTGCGGAGAGAGAATCTGCCGCCCAATCAGTGCCTTCCCCTCTCATTGTGTGGCCTCAGGAAAGCGTGAAAGGAGGCTGATTTCTGCAGCCTTGATTCAGGATGAGAGAGAGGAGCTGTGGTCACAACTCAATCTGTCCCATATGGGGAAGATATGAAGCTCGAGGGATGAGTTGAGAGAGGAGAACTGAATGTGTGGGTGTGTCTCGCCTGACAGGGACAGGACTGTGGCAGCTCAGTTATGCTACCACTGAAGGGACTGGGCTGTGATAGACCAGATGAGCTCAGCCAAGCTGGGGTTGTATGGTTTCAGTTTTTTTGTGATCAGCAATTTAATTTATTATCTCACAACCCTGATAGTTGGAGTCTGTGATAGTTGGAGTCATTGCAGACCCTTAGCTGTAGGTCAGCTGTGATATTGAAATTAGAGTATGAAGATTTCACCATTGTTTACTCTGCCACAGTTTTTTAGGTCTTCATTAGGAAAAAAGTGGCCCCTACACTGACAAAGAATAGCTGTTTTACTGTATTTCATAATAAAATAGAATAAAATAAGACTTTACTGGTATCAGGCTTTATTTGCAGAATAATGGTAAAATAGTTTACATCAAGTAATAGCCCAGTCTGCTGCAACATAAATGAAGCATCACTCAGTGAATCCAAATACACAGTCTGTACACAAACGGGTTCTGGGACTGAAGGCAGTGCTCCTTCATTTATCAGCAAACTAGCTATAGCAAAGTGAGCTCTGTAGCCATGTTACATACAAATATTAAACCATTCTGAAACACAGCTAACAAGAAGAGAGAGTCTCATATTGTTTTAGATTCCATAAACCTGTCAACCTATTCAGCCAACATTAAATGTTTCCTTACAAAACTAATAACATAATTTCAGAATTGCAGATTAAAACAAAAAGTTTTCAGTTCTGCAATTCCCCTCAATACTGCTGCGCCCTTAAATACAGATAAAACAAATGATGACAAGATAATTCCATGTCACAGAAACTTATATTCCAAAACATATGCAGCACAAATATTTACTTAATATTGTTGTTATCAACACCGTATAACTAGCTGTAATACGTATACCTGTAGCTACTATTGTGTGCACTAACATTGTCAGACCAGAGAGACCAGACCTGAATAAACTTAATCTAGTCTTCATCATATTTCCCTCAAAACACATTTGCTGTTGCTCTAATCTTTACATCCAGATTTTTGTGTTACTAATTTTTGTGGTTATATTTTCAACCACTTTGTAACATTCAAAATAAACTATGATGAAAGCTGAAGTATTATTTCTTTGACAATGATCAAAAACCTGGACCAGAACACTTTATTAATCCCAATGGGCAATTGGGAAATACCATTGTGGTGTTGTAGACCTAACCAGAAGTTCATAGTTTTGTTCCCCACAACGGCCAGTCCATCAGCTGACATGTTGAAGTGCAAGGCTTTTAGTGAGACAATGAAGCCCTCCCCGCTGATGTCTACACAGTAAAACCAGCCAAATGCCTAACACGTATTTAGAAAATGTAAACTAAGACGGCTGAGAAATGTGTGTACAGTACGGTACGTCTTCCTGCCTGTATTGCTCTATGAACGAGGCCCCGCTGCACGTTCCAGCAGACAAGGAGAGGGGATTGTTTGCTTCTTTCCTCTTCACTTCTTCCTTCAATCACTGCACAGAATGGAAAACTATCTGTTTCTGTCCTTTGGTGGGATGGTGTTAATGTGTGTGTTGGAGTAGGTGTAGGAGGGGTTTACTCCAACAGCTGAGTTGACTGGAAATGGTTGGTAATGAGAATCAAATGAGCTGTACAGCATTATCATTGTGAATGACACTGTGTAATTACCTCATTCACACATGGATGCCATAACATTTTGAAAAAGGCCAGTGACTGTCTGTGGAGTGTGTGTGGTTGTGTGTATGTGCATGTAGTGCAAATATGACTCAGTGCCTTTGAACCCAAACACTCACTAATGAATACATAATACAATACATACTGTATGTGAGTCTGTGTCTGCCTCTGTATCTATGCCCATGTTTGCAGCTGCATTTAAAGCACTCCAGATATTTAATAGCAAAAAGAAATCTGGCAGTCCATCAAGTGAAGCTGGTCGAAGTCTACGCCGAGGGACCAGGAGAGAAAATTAATGTATGCATATAATCATCCATGGGGTTAAAGTTCACTTTCCAGGCCCTGAGAAAGCTATTCATCAGACCGTTGACACTTTTGAGAAACATTGTGATGGTGTTAGTGTTTTTGGACAGCAAGTGGTGGAAGCTGACCAGCTGACAGTGTTTCTGCAGGATGCACAAAGTTAAATTTAAGACTTTTTAAAACCACATAGAATGCAATTCAAAACTCTTTTCAAGGTCATACTGTCCAAACTATGAAAGTGTGATGAGAAACCAGCAGGGACTACATGGCCTAGAACAATTTCTTATTATATCAAATTTCTTTCAGTATTTTCCAGCAGTAAAAGCAATGATTCCTTATAATATAATTCATTAAATTGAAGAAAATACACAGCGGGATTACCCAGTTAAAAATGGTCACATGCTTCTACAACTGGACCTTCCATTCAGAGATCAATATTCAGACACTTTGTTGGAGTGATTGGACCCTATGGTGGGTAAAAATTATGGATGCGTTAACTTTTTGTGTTTGCCTGTTAGCTTTTAATGGAAAAATACTATTTTTGGTAAAAGGGTGCATTAAACCAAACGAAAAACTGAAGAGGAATCTCCAAAGCACAGAAATAGATACTTTTCCACCATCCATCAAGAGCCATAATCAGATATTTCATATTTTTTTAGTAAAAAAGCTAACACCTGGCTTGAGGCAGAAATTGCCTTTCCCAGGAATGACTGGGGAATCTTTGAGAATTAAGGTGAAACCCCTGATTTCCTAAAGGCAAACATGGTCCAGCTTAGTCTGTACTTATGCATTCGCTGAATCCCTTTTTAATAGGCAGCCCCCTGCACGAGCTGGGCCTCACTCTGCAATTATACCTGAAAAAAAACCCCTTTACCTTACACCTATGGAGCCAAACGCTGAAAACATGTTCGTAATAATGTCCCCGTCCAATGATGGATGGCTCGCTGAGGTTGGAGCACTGGCAAAGTGTCTGTTTGATTTGGACAGCTGCTCTAAGCATCTCTCCAGGTTTGGTTTTTCACTACGTCCCGTCTGCTCATTTTACCTCTTAGTATGTTAGTTCAGCTCTCGCTCTCTCACTCTGTCTTTGATATTTTAATCCATGGTCACAGTCCTAGCTGGAACAATAAAACGATGTGGGATTAAAGTGCTAAAACCTGACAAATAGAGCTGGAAGGAGTTTAATCACCTAGTTAGTCAAGCTCTGAACAATAAGATCAAATATAAGACATTTGAAAAGCCACAAAAATGGGAACTCAGCATGCAAGGACTGTAATACTCCATTTGAATTCATCATGGTTTGATACACTGATACACATTTAGGATGGGAAAACGATATGAGATGGAATTAAAGTTTGTCTTTTGAGGAAAATCACCGCTGCCACGAATCAAAACATACAAGTAAGAACTGTTGGTTTTCAGTCATCTTTGTTCCACCTACAGGTGAACCTTGGTTTACAGCCAGCAAGAACATACACAAAGAAAACAATGTTTTATGGTATCAACACTGAGAGCAGACCTTCAGTTAACATAAATAAAAAACTTCTGGGAAGAGACATATCTCTAAGGCAGACTGAATCTCCACGCTGATTGTTGTAAGCCCTTTGTGGCCGCAATCATGAAGAGCCCCAGAGCAACAACTCAAGCCATCAAATACAACTCCAGAATCCTTGAGATCAAGAACGGAAACAAACTTTGGGCCAGAAAAACTGACAGGCCATATTCAGTATTTTATCAGTTTTTGGAATAGGGCAGGGCGTCCAAAAGATTGTGGTTTACCTATCAGAGTGCTACCACAGGAAAAGATGTAGCAGCATTGGCTTTTGGTTGTTGTCAGTGTCAGTCTTCTTTGATCTGTGCAAGTTGCATTCAAAGACCTGCATAAACAATGCTGTGACAGTCAAGTGCCAAGAAACATTAAAACTACTTAAAAAACGAATATCAGACATTTTATATTAGAAATAAACCCAATTTAATTTTCAATAAAGCAAAAGACAAATTAATATTTTTAGAAAATAAAAATAAAATCATATGTTTGAAGTACATTCTGTTTTTTTTTTTTTTTTTTTTACCAGGGTTTAACTATGTGGGCTGTCGGCCGACGTCACACATTTAAACTAAACTGTGCTGCAAGAGACTGTTCAATCCTTTTGTTTTGAGTTCCAATCATCACCATCAGACCTGTAAAAAACATTATCACTGCTGCTAGCCACAGTAGCTAGGAAGCTCATTGCCATTAATTAATCATTTTTTAATCGGTTTATCCATCCATTCATTTTTCAGGCATTAAATTACACTGTGTGTAGTTTTAAAAAGTCTTAAATTTAACTTGGTGAACCCTTCAGAAACCCTGCAGAAACCCTGTTTATGTGTTAAGGAGGTCATTGTCACAAGGGTGCACCAAAGGCTCAAACCCTGAATGGAGAGAAATGATGCATCTATCCATCCATCAAACTATCCATCATTTAAGTCGCTCTACAACCTGCACAAATAAATCCTTTAACTAAAAACATTAGTGTCTACATTCACTTTCATATTGCTGCGCATCAGTAGACTTCTCCCCCCCCGCTGGATTTTCCAGATTTCTCCAGTTCTACAGCACTTGGTTTTCATCTGCGAAGTCAGAGACAGGAGATGGATCATCACTCATCCAAAACACTGTGTGCAAAAGAAACAGTAGTACAAATCAGCTCATGAGCATTAGATGTCTCAGATCCACATGTGAGGCATGGGGATATGCCGTCCTTGGAAAAAGTAGCTTTCCGGCACTTCTGCAAGCCAATGTGCCTTTTATTTAGCCGCCAGAGCTAATCACACATTCAGCCAGATTCAGCAGGGTGTGCTCTGGCATTTATTTACAGTCGAGTCCACAGCCAGGACATATCATCCCTGATTCTGTAATTCAAAGAGCCTGTTCTCCAGTACAGGCTGAGTCCCTCAACTGCCACATTCATTGCTACAATTATCCTTTTACTTGGGAGGGAGCTAAAACATGAGATCACCGCTGATCCAACCACCTCCAGCATCTCGTGATTGTGTGTGTGTGCCACTGTGACGTGACCTTGTAAAAGTCACATGCAGGCACTAATTCTACTGGTACTGAGGCACTTTGCTGTTTTCTCCACCTGATGACCAGTTTCAACTTGTTAATTTGATACTCTGCAATGAAATGAAAGAATCTGGTCTCACTGTATATGAGGAAAACATTCAAATCCCAAATCGCCGCTTTCCAGCACATATCAGATCTGGATCAAATTATAAGTTTCAAAAATGATGGTCTTAGCCTTTTCCTAAATCTTATTAAAGCAGCATATGTGTGAAAATTACTGTCAAGACTGTTCAGACAGAGAAGATGTCCATCAAAGAAAAGCTTATTTCATTGGAATTTGGGACTGAGCAAACTGAAAAAGAAAATAACACTACAAGACATTCCTGGTCTAGTCCAGTATGAACACAATTCAGACTACAGCATTAAAATGAGCTAAAATATATACAGAGTTCCTTGGACTATTGCTGTAAATTAACATTTATGTCTTGGATTTTGGCATTCACAGGTGTGGAGCAAGTCAAAGTGTATAACAATGCAACTGTATATGCTCAGAGAAGTGGAAAAACAAATTGTGAGATTCACGCTGACATGGTTTCCCAGTTGCAGGTAGAATGGGTTCAGCTTACCGGGGCTAAAGGCCTCCAAGTACATAAACATAAGGCCTGGAGCTGTACCAAACTTCATGGCCTCAGAGTTCCATGTTTTGCAGCATTGGCAAGTTTTGATTCCAAAAAGGAAACCTTGCCATTACAAGGCAAGTGGGTAATGAAAATTCAATTAAGGCCCCACACCTCTGGTGCTACACAGCAGTGGAGTGAAACAATCCAGCTCTCCATTGGAGGGCCTTCTTTTTCAGGAATATGGCTCCACTTACTATTTGGATGGAAAGCTCAGTATTCCATATCCAATTATCTGAACACAACAACACACAGCTCAAATTATAGATTTCATCTTGTGCTTTTCCAGAATGTGGTCACATGTGGTCTTATTAAAAATATGTCATGTTTATGGTTTGTTACTGAGAGATGACAATAAATAAACAAAACCACTGTTGAGTGAATAAATGATCGAAGTTGTTGGTTTGTCAAAGTTGACAAATGTGATATTGTTGAATGATGGCTTCTTTAAAAAGAGGATAAATTCAAAACATTTGGTTTTGGGAATTTTACCTTTTTTTTTTTTGCTTTTTTAATAATATAGCCTTCAGACACTCTGCATTGAATAATCACTACCTCTGTCCCTGAGTTGAAGCAGACAGTGAAATTCTCTCCTCTGGCAGAAATACAATCCAATTGTTCAATTTAAGTGTGACTCTAAATTTTCTCTGGCTGTCCAGGAAGGGAACTCTAGGTGCTTTTAGTTGACATTTTTGTTCCATGCCAAACATTTTTTTCTGATATTTAAAGTGCATTTTCAGATCTAGCCTAGCTTTACTTCATCCTTTGTTTTCTTTGGTATTAGTGCTTTGTACCATAGGCCTATAGGTGTGGTAACAGTAATAAAATATTTTGCATCAACAAGTTACAACATCAAATCAGCTTACAACTAAGGCTAATTTCTCAGCTGAAATTTATGTCAAGATTAATTGGTCACTTACCGATTTTACCTCATTTATCATAAATGAAAAAAATAATTCTGAAATACTCTTGTCCACAAGATTCTCTGCCCTCACAAAATGTAAAAACAACTGTAAAATCAACACTGATGTGTTATCATGTCATCATTATAAAGTTGATTTGCTGAATCAACGTTGGCATCCATTTATGTCCTCCAGATGGATTTAAGTACAATATTTACTCTCATTTTAGCTTTGTTTGGTATCCACCAAAGATCCAGCTCTTTATCTGCTAAATGCTCCACTGTGTAATCCAGCCAGTCACTAACTATGTCTGCTGGTAGTTTGATGCTGAACATTCATAACATTGATGGTTTACAGTGGGTTTACCAAAGCGTTTTCTCTGAAAACAAACAGGTTTGATGAGAGTGACGACAGTGAACCAAAACAGGAAAGTTCAAGGATGGAAAACCAAAACAATGAGCTGAGAGACGCTAAAAAGCTCCACAGAGCTCAGTACTCTGACATAGTGATTTATTCACATTCATTTATATAATCAATTTAATTAATATTTTCTGCAGCCTGGCATCAGAGGTTGTTTATTATTGAGGCTATAGTTAAAGGTGGAGGTGTACTGGAGTACATTGTATTGAACTACAATGAGCTAACTATGAGCTCATTGCTAAAAAATATAGTTTAATTAACACGTCTATGATGTTGTCAAGGACCTGAACATTGCAGGCATCATAAAAGGGCAGAACAGGTTGTACAGGTGTACCTAATAAAGTGGATGCTGTGTTTATAGTACAGTTTTGTACAATGGATGGAGTGAATTTAATACTTTACCTTAAACCTTTACGTAATACATGACCTACTGTACACTGTTAGAGTCAGCATTGGTCTGCAGCCCCCGCTGACTCCCCACAATAACCCCCAAGCGTTACAGCTCTCTGTAAGCAATTAAGAATAATTTATTCTCTGACTTGATGCAAGCCATATTGATATATCCTCTCCCTCTCCTTTGGATGAATGCAATGAGGAAAAACATGGGCTTAAAGGTTGTAAACATGAAGAGGATCTGGTTGAGAGATAATTACAGCAATTTCCATGATTCATTCATAGCAAAGCATGCCGATAACGTCCGTGAACTCTGCAACATAATGACGACACTGAGGGATGCAGAGGAATGCTGAGGTTTAACGAATCACATGCAGCACAGTCACTACAATGAGAGGTGAACAAGACCGAACCCATAAAGGGGCAGGAGCAGTCCTGTGCTTCTCTAAAGCGGCCTTCACCGGGAGCCATGACCTCACTTTTTTTTTTTTTTTTTTTTTATCCCACAGCACCTTGAAGCTCTAATCTCCAGAGTGCCATCCGGTCACAAGCTACTGCTGCACTTTAGGTGACTGCAAACGCTTTCTGTGACGCTGCCTGTCTGAGCTGCAAACCATTTCAGTCTCAGGTCACGTGGTGAACCAGGTTCAGACCTCAGCTCAGTCTCAATATGGTATCTCCCATTCCTCAGCTGTGTCACATTGCTGCTATGAATCCTAATACTGCCATGAGTACTGCTACTTTGCCATTAAAACTGCAGCTATGTACTACTATTGCTTAATTTACAATGACTACTACCACTACTGGTGCTATTACTGACACTAATATGGCTGCTGCTGGCAACATAACTACTGCTACCTTACCTGCCACTGCTACTCCTGACACCTGCACCATTGTACTACTACTAGTGTAATTACAATTACTGCCCCTAGAACTGCTACTGCTGTCATCAATACTACTGTCATTACTACTTTTACTTCTACTATTACTGCTATACTATCTACAGCCACTGTTACTGCTACTATAACCACTATTATAAATACAGTCATTACTACAACGTCTACCAAAACTAGTAGTAGACTACTTTAATTCTAGTACTAATATAGCCATTACTACTACTCCTATTAAGAGGAAAGAGGTAATACTGGTATACAGCCAGTATTACTCACTTCTTACTTACTATTGCCATAACTACTACTAGAACTAAATCCTCTGTTTTCACTACGGGTGATGCTGAGTCTACTAATTCATGCCATAAAATAATAAGGTAAACTGTGGTGATAAGTATATTTGTACAACATGTAAATAAGTTACACAGAGATTTACAGACAGTAAAAGTGAAGAGCCATAAAATACAACATAACAATGAGGCTGATTAAAAACATGGTTAAACATAAACAAAACAGACAAAGACAAATATCATGAAAAAAATAAAAAACAAAACTAAAATCCATCACTTCAGATGTGTGTTGAGAAGTCATTTACAGGATAACACTGAAGCCTTTTCTCATTATGTAGCATGTGTTTTGTGCTGTGAAGACCCCTGGGCTCCTCCTCCTTTTAGCTGGGTCTGCTTCCAGCTATGACGGCTTTGTTCTTCCAAGGCCTTTTTGGGGCCTGCTAATGCAATCAGTGCGAAAAAGCTTGGACATAAAATATAATAGGGGGGAAAGGAGCAGGAAGAGTTATAGGGCTGGGATGAATAGTTTCCCCTTTGAGTTGGTTCCGTTTTTGTTCAATTTATTGCTCTCAGCTAGCTCCTGACCAGAGAGCTCTCTCTGTTTCAGCTCCACGCCGGAGGGGTCTACTGAGTTTGCAGCACACTGACCTCATCTGTGTGAGCCAAACACATGTTCTGTTTGTGCAGGTTCTCCACTCAATCCCCCTACACTGCAGCAGGACTTAATGTAATCCATTTCAGTGCTAACACTACTGTATTTTGTCATGGAACGGCCTAACTGGAGATAAATGTGACTTTAAAAAAAAGCAGCCTTTCAAAATCATTAGGATGGAGAATAGCTCTATTTAAAATGTTAATGGATGTGAACTGCAGCAGGGGCATGGACATAAACCTCTTTAAGTGCATGAGTAGGTGGGTTTAAGGCCTGGTCACACGAACATTTAAAATGTTCAAGGTTCATGTCAAAATCAGTTTATTTACATGGAATCGGCACAGTCAGTGAATCCACTTACAGAGGCTAAGTAAATGCGTATGTGTAGACGACATCAGTGATGGTATTTCTGGTGAACAAGTTCTATAGTTTCTCTTCAAAACTTTCCGCCACTGCTGTGGCATTGTCCGAAAACTTCTGCTGACCTTACTCTCTAATGCTGCCCCCACTGATCATTTGCTGAATTGCATCTTGCAGACATGTAGTGTTAATTTCTGATGTGTACAACCAGGGCTCTCAGCAAACTTTGTCACACAAATTCTTGCCATGGACCAATTAGCAAACCATCTTGACAGTAGAGTCCAAAACAGAGGAATCTATATTATAAACTCTAAGCTGCTCTGCTGCATTCATTTCCAATGGACAGCAACATATTGATTTTCTTTGAATGATTTTTGGAGTTAAAATGTCAGCTTTTAGTATCACAATTAGCCTATTTACAGTTAATTAGTTAGGCCTAAGTGCTGGAAAACCAATGATTTCCTCCATCACTATGTTTTCGCCTCAGGAAATCAAGCCCAACTGGAAAATGTCACTGTTAGACAAACTAAAAATTCAAATAAGCTGATTAAAAGCAAAAAGTGCTGGCTATTTGAGATGTGTTTAGGTGTGAAAAAATGAGTCACCTCTTAATGTTCCAAAAACTGAAAAGCCTCACTTTTATACTTCTGAGTCCACTGTTCTTATATTCGCACCAGTGATGGGGTTGGATAGAGTTGGCATCGATGCTGGATGACATCAACGTGGCCTTTTGGAAATGAGACTCTCTGGTTCCAATCTCAGAGAGGACATTTATTTTTTTGCTATATAGTCATACACGCTGTTGGGAGATCTGAAATGGAACCACACGCATGGATGACTTTACTGATGATTTACCTTTACTGCTAACAGTTTGAGCTCTGGGGCTCTACGTTTGTTGATTTCTGTCCAGCAGGCAACATACTGTGAGGTGAGGTATTGATCACAGCAATCTGTGGCACTTTGCTCTGAACACTGCTTTAATGTAATGATGCCAAAGGCTTTTTTTTGTGAGAGTAAAGTGATACCTTGGACGTTGTGATTTCTTTTTTCTGTTTCAAACTGAGTTGAAACAGAAAAAAGTTCTTGGATTTTTGGCCCATATCATGTCAAAAAGGCCCCACGCTGGCTCTGACTCCTACTTCAAAACCATAGTGCAGAAAACGCACTAAAAGTGCATCTGTGTTATTATTTGACGATAGTCATGTTGTGCAAAATACTGGTTCAGAGCCAGTTGTAATTTTAAAAGTGTTGACGTCTTTAGCAAACTTAAATCTTTCTATACTCATGTAGCTTTATCTGATGAATTGCACATTATTTTATATTTTTTGCCACATTGTGCCATTGATTAAAATACTACAGACTGTTTTTGTGATATACAGTGGTCCCTCGCTATAACACGGTTCACCTTTCGCAGCCTTGGAGTTTCGTGGATTTTTTTTTGTGCAATTTTGCATGCTTTTTTTTTACACCGCATTGTGTTCTGCGTCCTGATTGGCTGTAGACCATTGTCAATCAGTCTCCTCCGTGCCGTGTCTCCTGTACAGTACAGAATGTGTTCAGCTTGCCAAATTTACAGAAATCTTTGATCGCTAGCAGAGTGACTCTGAAGTGCTGTACTGTATGTTTGTAAGTTTTCTCCCCAGCAAATCCCACAATGTCGATGAAACGTAGTGAGGGGTTTACAGCCTTAAAACATCTATAATAATTGTAAAAAATAAAGCTGACTACTTCGTGGATTTCCTCTATTGCGGGTTATCTTTAGAACGTAACTCCTACAATTAACAAGGGACCACTGTATATATATATGAACCACATCACCCAGCCCTACAGTTAAGAACACACGACATTTTGCTCAATATAACAGGTGTTTAAATCTTCACTGTTACATTCCAATCTGCCACAAAGCAACAGGTAATAGCCACAGCCAACAGGCCATTAACTCACAAGAACGGCATGAATCTCACCATCAACTCCACCACTTATGAAAAATATGACACATATTAAATAACTTGTCAGTATTCAAGACACAAATCTGATATTTCTTGAACGCCCCTAGGTGCAGTGAAAATGCCAAGTGCAGCTTTAAGAAAATTATTTAGTAATCAGATAATCCTCATAAAGAATCTCATTCTTCATCACACAGTGGTTTATACTACAATACCAGTACTTTCATCTCTGATAATTGTTTGGCATGCTATATGTTTGATGCATCTTTTGAGATAAGATTTTAATTCAAAGAAAAATAAAAACATTCTTGCTCCCAATTTTTTATTAAACAAAAATCCAATTAAAATAATTTGAGTTAAAATCTGACTTCACAACACAATGTGCAGTGCAAAGACTAGTTTAAATGTTAACTTACTTAGATGGAGTCAGGTACATGATCAGCACCTCAGTCCTACTGTCTGGCCATTTTTCTAGTTACCTTCTTTAACCACATGAGATATTTGTTTGTAATTACAGTTAACAGTGTTCAGTTAACAGTTCTTTTCGCAGTAGGAAACAAAACAACTCTTGTGTGCGTAGTCACAAAAATCAGTTAAACCAAAATCTGTTTACTGTTACTGTACTGATGTGCTTTTCCTGAACATTTTGGTTGCAGTTTTTTTTTTCTTTTGCTTTTTGGTGAAAATAAATCAGTGGTTCTAACTGTACTGAAAACATCAGTTCTGTGTCAAATGAGGAAAAAATTTATTGGTTTTCAGGTGCAGTGAAACCACCAAGTGCAGCTATAAGAAAATACTATGAAATAATCGGTCTAGCGAACCTCACTCTTCATCACAGAGTTATGTGCTGCACGCTCCTCAGTGAAATTACATCACTGCATGTGGGACCACAGTATAAACTCAGTTCAGTGTCTTCAGAGGAAACACTGCTACCCCATGTGGCCATTGTTACAAAGTGATTTACAGCACAAAACTTTTCACACTAGAATTTATAGCATGCTCTTTTGACACAAAGGAAATCTAGCAATCGTATTTTCCATTAGTTGTGCTGCTCAAAAAAAGGGGATATATATTTAAACTTGGAAAGCAGATTAAATTCCTGATTGTATCTGTAACAATTTGGTTTCAGGCATCGTTGCATGCAAAAAGTGAAGTCAGTTCAGTTTGAGCTGTAAAACTTCCCCTTTCTCTTTCTTCACTTCAGTGTAATCATGTAATATGTTTTAGTCACTGGGTCTGCTTCACCTCACAAAACCATTCAGGAACCATTTCACTGTCTGGCTTTCATCACTGAGCGCTCTGTCACTCCTCCTCAGCTGCTGCATTTCATTTAATCATCCTCACACCGAGTTGTGCATCGCTGCTCTTGGATTGCATTGCTTTGCCTGCAGACGTGTTGGACTCGAGTATTTTCACCGCGAGGGTTTTAATGTTCTGACATTTCCCTGAACACACTAAGAACAGGGATGCTGCCACATGCTAATTCTGACACACACTCACTTGTATCATTGAGTGATGCTGTATTGCCAAGGTTCTGATAGTTAGACTTAACTAATATTTTATGTTTGCAAGTAAAGGTCTTTGACATTTTCATATAAATAAATTAAAATTTTGCCATATTCTTTTACTGATTGCTATAACACAACAGTGATTCAGTCTTCTCATCTGTAATCCAACTTTATGAATGCTTTTAAAGTTGGTGTTTCATAAGAAAAATCTTCTGGCTCACAGGAAGTAATGCACTTTATGGTTCCAGCTTTTATTTTTATAAAAACCAGAAGAAGAACTGAATTGTGGACGTGTACAGTACATGAAGGAGAAAATCTCTAACAAGTCCTCATCTGAACTGAGTGCACTGAATCTGGCTTTTTGTAGACAACCTTACTTTGCTAGTGACTGAAAAAGTCATCATTCCACTGTCAGCCCGGCCATGATGCAGTATTTTACTCCCTGATTAAAATCTTTAAGGGGTCAGTATCCTTCAAAGGAAGTGTCTGACTTTTCTTCAGGAGGTCTTCTAACTCCCTGCTCTCTCACCTTTCAGACATCAGATTAGGAAGCTGTCTGTGTGGGCCAATTTCAGTAACTTTCTGAAAGCCATGTGTGCAGAGGTTAGAAAGTTCATATGATCTGAACTTTTGCATGTGCCTCTTTTTCATTCCTTTGACAACTGCAATCGCAATCTCTGACTTTTTGCATGTACTGCGAACACAACATATGAATGTCTTCAAGATGAGACTGTCCAAAAGTGTGCGCTGTTATCCCTGTTTGTACAATTCATCATTTCAAGACTATAAAGACACACGAGAGACACAGAGCTCTTTGCAGTGAGTTCAGAGAAGCAGTGGGATATAACCTGGAGGAGGATCTGATGTTGCACTGTATTCAAGCGTGGCCCTTCATAACAGCTACAAACACTTTTTGATTTGGACAACTTGCCATATATAATTGTATTTGCTATATGTTTGCTGAACATCTAAATTAATTAAATAAAGACTGAAAGCCACAGGAAAAATCTGAATATGATAACCTTGTTGATAGCTGCTGAACTAATATGCTTATAAAATGCACTTTCATGATTTTGTTCTGTAACAGTTCACACCAGTAAAACATGAACATTATTAGGAATCCAAGGCTAAACTGAAGATGTGCAATGGTTGCAACAAGTTTGCAGCCATAGTGGCTGGTGAGGCTGCACCTAGCCACAGCAGTGTGCTTTGACTTTACAATAAATGGTAATGCTGGCTTGCAAACATGTTGACAATGCTGACATGTTGATTTTTAGCAGGTATAATGATTACCATGCTCACCGTCTCTCACTTTAGTGCATTAGCATGTTTTCTAATTAGAACTTAAGACCAAAATGGGGACGTCAGTTTTCCAGCTATTTGGTCATAAACCAAAGTACTGGAAAAACTGAAAGTTTAAACTGATGTGCTGGAGAAAAAGTTAGGGAATCTAACTTATTACAAATCATCCTGAGGGGGGCCTGAAGTCTGTTGACACACACACACACACACATATATATATATATATGTGTGTGTGTATATAATGATCAGTCACAAGATAACTTCTTCTCAAACAGACCCAAACGCTTGAGGTTAACCTGTGGTTTTCAGCTCACACAGTGACATATTGCAAAATGATTAAGAACACAAAATCAAAACATTGTGGCACTTTTTAAAAGGATAATGGGCAACTTAAGCCCTAGGCACACTAAGTTTCACAGATTTTCAAAGATGAATTACGAGTGACTCCAAGTGTTTCCAAAATAGATGGACAGTATTTTGGAAATGAACTCTTTAATTAAAATTCCCTCAGTAATGTCTGACATTTAACTTCATAATTAGGAGAGCTGCCTTTGGGGGGGCTAACTCCCCAATGACTCTCTGCCTTCATCAAAATTTTGGCTTGGAGTTGCTTAGTCATGATGCAACACCGCAGCTTTACAGCCTTGATTCACTGCAAGGGGTAACCATCTGTTTTCACCTCATCCGGATGCTGAAAAATGACTGTGTACACGAGTGACCTCTCACAGCAGACGTCCTCCAGACAAGCACAAGGGAGAGATGATGTGGGGTTTTTTGTGTGTGTGTGATGGGGCTGGTGTCCACGTACACACAGAAAGATTGTACATAAACCAGAATGCAGAAGCCACTGCCTTACTGCACCGAAACCAATTTAAACAGCAGATAAATTAGACTCACAAAGATCGAGGTTGGGGTTTTGGGAGGAGGAGGTGGAAGCATCTGGTTGGTGTTCTGCACCTCCCAGAGCCTAAAACTGAGGTTAAATCAACATTGTTGGGCCATTATGCTCATCTCTGAATCAGATATTTGTTTCAGGTGATTAGTTCATCTATCCACGACCAATATTAACTGACAGTGCTGTCGAAAACAACATGAGCAACATAACAGTAACAAGATGTCAAGTATTCAAAGTTTTGTTTTTCTCACTTGTTTTGAATCTAGTATGGTTACAGAATGTGTGGTTTCATTGCTCTGCGATTGCAGCCAGTGTGGTTGGCGATGTAATGTTTTGGTCGGAGCACAGAGATGACATATGTGGCTTTTGTAGCTGCATTAATTTACACTTGACCAATTTGTAGCCAGTTTGAGACATGAGATCTGAATCATCACTTCGTCCTAATGTGTCCTGGCTGCATTTACACTTGGCCTTAAAGCTAATGGATAGTGAGCCAATAAATTCAAGAATCATGAAGTAGTTAGGTTTAAATGGATCTTTTAATTCTGACTGGATTCACTTGTCGAGTTAGGCGTTGCTTTTCCATTGTTGGTACACTGTTTTCTGTAACACACGCTTAATCGATTTGTGGTTTTCGGGGAAGTTATGTGTTGTAACTATTTCTTGGAAAACAACAGAAGCAGTGACTTCCTGAAGCCTTGTACCCCATTCACACCCAGAATTAAATTACA
This sequence comes from Toxotes lorentzi, assembly GCA_037833715.1. NCBI lineage: Eukaryota > Metazoa > Chordata > Actinopteri > Toxotidae > Toxotes > Toxotes lorentzi. The sequence goes on along the minus strand of JBBMJY010000002.1, from coordinate 21,650,386 downwards.
TTTGAGATCTGGAAATGTTATGGAAATGTTAATGCTAGATGTGAATGCATGCGGAACACATTGAGATCAGAGTGTGATCTGGTCAACCACACCACATTTGGGGGTGGTCCTTTAATACTTTTTTAAATTCTAGGTGTAATTACAAATATATTTTTATTGTCAGTTTTCAGCCTCAGTGTGAACAGAGCCTACAGTAAGTGAGTTCCCATCTCCTGGCAAGGGGGGAAGCCAAACAGGGAGGGAGGGTATGTTCATGTCCAAGAGAAAGAGAGTGAGGGAGTTTAAGACAGAAAAAAAAACAGCGAATGTGTATGACAGCAAGAGTGAGAGAGCCGTAGAGGTTGTGTATTTGTGGATGCATTCCAGCGAGGCCACAACCTCCAGATTTGGAGTTTGAGCTGCGATGCAGCTGAGCTGAGGGAGCCTCTGCAGAAACAGACGGCTGATCTGGTGCCAAATCGCTGAAAGACAAGGGGCTGAGTGGTAGCAGGCAGCTGACCCCTCTAATGCTTGAAAACAATTCTTTATTTACCTAAAATAACCCCCTTTTGTTTAAAGCATACTGTAACACAAAAGCATGAATTATGGATGCTGAAGTTCTGGTCTTGTTATAAAAGAGTTTTTGTTTGTGCTTGGCATTCTGCTGCTTTAAAGACAGAGTTTGGTAAAGATGATGTCAAAACACTGTGGCGCCATAGATTCATAAAACGTATGATATGTTTGCCATTATTAGCCAAAGGCTTGAAGTGCAATCATTCTTCCAGACAATGACTGCAGTCTTTAGTTCAGAGTAAGTGATTATTCTGGTGGTCATGGCCCTGCAAGCCTCAAATGTCAGAAGCCAGAGGCAGCCTCAGTGGTTACTAAATTATATGAAGTACGAGCTAAACCAGAGGCTGAGGACACACAGCTGCGGACAGGATCTGACACCGTCTCGCCTGGCCAGGGCAGAAAAAAAACTCAGAAAGGAAGTGAAAAGCCCTTAAAGTCTGTTCTTTCTGGAGGAAGTCGAGGATGTGACTCTGGTTTTGGCAGCAGGAGTCTGATTGACTGCAGATTTCAGTTCCTGGCGGTCTATATAAGTGTTTACGATTCCTGTGCATCACATGTCCTCGGATCTGAGCGAGGACGTCTCCTCACGGCAGTGTTACGACTTTCTCGCAGGCCCAGATGCTGTCGTCTGAAATGACATTCTCACTCTGATTCTGCAAACTGTTGAAACTTCGTGTTGATCAAAAAGTCCCTCTGAAACTGATGGAAAACAGATCAAGAGGAGGCCCAGCGCTGCAAACACCACTATACACTCGCATTACATTACAATGACCTTTAATGAGCCCTGCACAAATACACAGTACTGATATGTTCACTGCTGCTCTGCTATTATCTCAACCAGCTTCATCCTAACTGTCTTTATGGCTAATTGAGTTATCCAACGATTGTCATGTTTGCGTTTTTTGCAGCTTGTGGACCCTCTTGGCTTGAGCGAGGAATCCTTAGCCATTTTTCGGCTGACTTGCTCACTTCCCCCAGTGTGTGACAAGGAGGAAGGAGAAAAACAGACCAGAATTTTTAAATGTTTTCTAATCCCTTCTGATTTCTGCGTCTCTGCTCAGGCCACAAATCACTTGGCCTTGCTGCCACTGCAGACCACCCATTTTCTCCAAGAATCACACTTAAAAGGAAGCACATTTTATCAGATGCGCACCACTGACTCTCAATAGATAACACCTCAGTCTAAATCAGCTGCTAATGATGTGGAGAAAACACTTTTTCTTATGTTTTCAAATCAACTGTAAATCGTCCACCATGACTGAACAACAAAGCTCGTGTGAAGTAGATAAATGGTTAAAAACATAGTCAACAAAGATCAAATTGTTGCACTCGTGTTTGATCTAATAGGTGCAGAGTTTTCTCATGAAGCTCTGAAGTACCGCGAGGCGCTGCACATATGTAACAAAGATTCAGAAGGATGCTGTTTATAGCCAAGCAATTTCACGGTGGCGGCAAATGAGGGATGGGAAGCCAAGAAAAAGAAAAAAAAGGTGATGTAAACACATTGCATTTTACCCACACTTACAAAGAAAGAACAAAACTCACACAAATTACTTACTGTAAAGAAAAAAAAACAATCAAAAAGACTTATTTAGTCTGGGTTGAGGACCATCTCAGGGTTTGAATACACATCGTTTTCTAACACAACAGAGGAATAGAAATATTTACTCTGACCAAGCCAAAGACAGCAACTGTACTCCGTAGAAACTAACAATGGCACCAGGGCTGTAACCTCCTGAAACTCCCTTTGAAATATTTGGTTTTCCCGTCATGACCAGTGTCGTGGCAGGCACACACCAGAGCGTGGTAATATGACAAACTAGGAGGCAGCGAAGAGTGAAGACCATTTTTCAGTGTCCGCTGGAAAACTAAATTCTTTACCTGATCACTTTAAAAACAGCAGTATGAGCTGCATCTGACATTTACGTAAGCAGATCAGAGGTCTGTTTCAGCAAGCAGGTTTACTGCTGTTAACTTTGATGTGTAAAACCCAGATCAGGTTGTTTTCCATTGGTCCATGTTCCATGGATTTGCTCAGTCAGCCATGACAACTGAGTAATCAAGCTTCTGCAGCAGAATTTCCCTTTACTCACCTGTCACAGTGAAGTGTAATTATCATTAATCAAAATAAATGTAGACTTGTTGCCATGATGTCTTAACTCCACTAAATGAAAATCAGATTCCAAATTCATGGCAGTTGATAATTTGTTTTCGTCTGTGTCATTACATAACTTGGAACGTATTGACTTTGGTCAGCATCTGACGTCAGTCATTGGTTCTGGTGAGACGCTGATAGGCTTTAAAATGACATGATGACAATTATGAAGTCATTTTGGCAAGTTTAAAAATGTTCTGAATGTGAAAACGTCCCCAGAACCGGCATAATGAGAGGGGCGTAGGATCCAACGGTTCCTCACTTCCCATCAGTCACTGGCAGTTTGTAAACAACACTGAGATCTGAAATAAATGTTTGTGCTGAGGGCCGTGTCATGGGTGTAGTTTCAGGCATGGAAACGCCACGTTCACTTGGAGAGAATCAAAAGATCGACTGTACTTCAATCTCAGCAATTACACTTAGACATGTTGGGTTACACACAGCCCACACCGGCTGGAAAATAGTCCCCTTCACGTCTTTGGAAAGAAAAATCAGAGCTCAGGATGGTTTAGTCTGACGAGAAAGGTGTTCAACCAAAAGCACAGATACATTTCTTCTTGTCTCAACTGGCTGGCGACCGCACGTACAGATATACAAACGCAGACACATTGACAGTAAGTCAGTGTAAGTTTGCTTTGTGAAAACCGAGCTGTGGACACGTTGGGAGTTGGGATGTTGTCCACCTTGCTGTCTGCAGCTTCAGCTCTGGACTCTGTAATTAAGCTTCATTAAAGACACCATGACAGATGGACTGCAATAAAAGTCTTGTAAGAGTGTTTGTGCTCGAGTGTGTGTCGTTGTCAGAGCTTTCAGCAGCTTGTCTGTGTGTTTTTTTCCTTAAACCACCATGGGCACTAAACCCTCATTCATTTCCTCTCAGGGTAGGTAAATCCCTTTTCCCATTATGTGTGTGGTATTACATCGCTGATGGCGAAATGGGTCTGACCTTATATTTGCCCATCAGATAAGGTAGGATAGCAGTTTAATGATATTATTTTTACCTCTGAATATTTTTGATTGACATGATGGTGACCACAGTGAGGACTGCACTTTGTTCTGATTGGGCCCAGCTGCCCATTATTATAGTGACCCATACACACTAGGAATTCTATCATGGCTTTGTTCACAAATATGTTCAAATAAATCGTGACCCCACAGTGAAGTGGCAGTAGTGTAAACTTTAGTTAGACTGTCGGTTATTGTTAGATGACATTTCATTCATTTTGCAGATGTGTTTGTGGGTGTTAAACTATTCATATTAAATTAAAATGTTTAGATTTAGATTGTGATTTGGTGTAGGTGTCTTGAGTGGGTAGACGTTAGGGTTAGGGATCTTTGCATTTAGGAATGGGCGTTTACAGAAGTTTACATATAACAAGAGGCAGTGATTGTTTTGATTGAAGTCAGACTGCCTGCCTGCATTTCAGGTTATGCCCTGTTTCTCTCACATACTTTGTATCACATACTCTGATCTGTCTTGCCAAGCTCACAGAGGTCTGGAAAACAAGTCAGGGACAGCAGGATCTGTTGAAATCCAAAGGTTTGATGGTCTGGCAAACACTCTTAAATCACTGACAGCCCATTGCTAACTCTCACCATTCTCAGCATCATTCAGATTCAATGTTACTGTAATTCTACACAACACAGCACTAGGTCATCTAATAGGACTTACAGGTAATTCATCATCACTAAAAACACAAAAAAACAATATTGAGTTATATCCATTTATCTTATTTAAAGCACTGGGACCCACCAAAATCGAAACTCCTCAAAGTAGATGGATGCTGGGCGGATCCAGAAAAACCTGTTTAGATTAATTAATAATGAAAATGAGCATCATCTGCAACACTGTTTTGAGATGTACATAAAGTATATACACACATTAACAATGGTTGAACTCATTTTCTATATAAATCTCTATATATTCACTTTTATTTTTATTCACTGAACTGACCTTAAGTATTACCACAATCTTTTTAAAGATATTTCTCCTTTCTCTCCATGTATTTGTGCTGATTTGCTTACAGCTAATTTAGCCGTATCCCTGTATTTTGGCAATATAAGTGATAAACACATATCTGAAAATATATTTTCTCCCAATATTCAGTATATGAAAAAAAAACCTTTATTTTTCTGCTGCTGTGCAATGAATTTTCTAAGTGTTTGATTAGCAGTTAGGATGAGGAATCATTGCTTTCTATACAACACCATTTCCTATGGCATGCAGCTTCCTTAATGGGCTGGTTGGTGTGACGGTGTTTGTATTGGGTGGACCCACATGTATATTTTCAGCTGGTTCATACTGTAATTGTGAAGAATAACAGCACACCACATGCCACCTGAAAATGTGATGCATTATGCTTTATCTTGCAACGGCAGGAGAGTATGTTTTGTTCCTGTTGTATGCTTTTTAAAGATCAGTCAACCACAGCCACAGATATAAAATGGTTGTCACTATTTTAGAGCACAGAATGTGGTTCATTGAACCGCTCTCAGTAGGTTCACTTAATGGTCAAAGCTGGCCGCTCCACATTGGTTTTGGTGACCACAAATTTCCACTAACTTCCTTAGAAACCTAATCAGGTTTTCCTGTTGCACTTGGAATTCAAAGATAGAGCTTATCCCATGCCCTGATTAGCAGCAAAAATAAAAACAAAGCGTTTCCCACTTCTCTTGTTTAGTTCAGTGGTCTCATACTCAGAGTTTTGACTTGTGGTTCTCTGCTCTCCACTTCTGTCTTGAAAGTAGGCCCCTCAATGCCTCTGCTCTTTCATGTGACTGATTGCAGTTACACAGTTAGACACCTTAAAGCATAAAATCATTTCTACTCTTCAGTGCCTGGAGGTGCCAAGAGGCCTCTGAACTGTGACATTTACTGTGTTAAAATAGCTCAGAGAAAAGCCGTTTATGATGAAACAGCAGCATCTGTAGACGTGATGGTATGTACAGTAGAGTGTATTGTTGATTTTGGATGTTTCCTCTGAAAAAGTCGGCTTTTGAGGAATTTAGATAAAACATCTTGCTGAATGAGCAGCAAAGTACCGTGTTTACAAAACATCATCATGGGTTTCAGATGGATTTATGGGTAACTGGATTTTACACTACGAATGTTCACTCACTTTTGTTTTGCTGCTATAAATATAATAACTGTAGACAGCAGACAATTTATCCAAAACCAGACTCAATTTCTTGAGTGCATTTTTTGTTTTTAGATCATGTCCTTTTTTTCTTAACTGCACACGTTTCTAGTCATTGTTTATGTAAAGTGTACATGCTTGGCTTCCGTATATTATGCATCTGTTGTTCTACTTACTTTTGAAAATTTGAAAAACAATTCTACATAAAAATACCAAACTCCTATTTTCAGCTCCTGAGGGAAACATCTGGCTCCTTAGCAGCTGAACGTTCAGCATCTTTCATCAGCTGTTTGCTGAATTTGCCTGTCTGCAGGTGGTGTACCATGTGTTTATCAGAGCATTTTCAGCCGCCTGCCACCGCTGGAAACAAAGCTCATGAGAGAGCTGAGACTAAAGAACTGAGGCAAAAGGATGAGCCGCAAGAGTCTGAAAAACTGTGTAGGGCTGCACAAGGAGTGACACGTTTCACGTTACATGCAGCTTTTTGACCAGTTAATATAAAAATGTTGATTAGTGCAGCTTTAAATATGCAAGATTTAAAGATGTTTGCCAGGGTATTTCTATTTCCTTGTACAAGTGACATATCTGTAATCATTCTTTCTCAAATTCAAAGATTGTAAAACTTGTCAAATTTAAGTATAAAGGGACATTTTTCTGTACAAAAAAAAAAAACATGAAATGCACCACAGTTTGGGGCTGAATGTTTTTGATTCCCTCTTGACAACAGCAATATGTCAGTCACTAACCCCAATAAATTCTGACAAACTGCTTTACTCCAAAAAGGCCTTTTTCCAGCATCAGTCCACAGCCTGCCTTTGTGATCTTACAGTTCAGACAGGTGGCTTGCAGCTGATGGAAACCTTATTCTCACTGTCTGCTTGAACACTACTCTGCACCTCCAACTCACCAACCACGTCAAGGTAAAGGCCTGCTGAATTATGCGGAGGTGAATTCCCAGTGGTGGCAATGGGATACGGTAGCAGGGGCACCAAATGGACCTCTCTGGAGGAACAGCGAGTTCATGAGGCGTAGACTTTCATATCTTGTTGACAGCTAACAGGGAGCATTACCATGTGAGCCATTTGATTCCCTGCACGTCTTTGGGACTTTTTCTGATTTACCTCCTCGTCTTCAAGCCTCAGGCTGCTGTGGGTTTTGCTCTCAGGCATTGTTCATGTTGTGTAGCTGTGGCGACGATGGGATAAACTCACTAGGAATGTTTTTTGTGGTGTGACACAGTCTTCATTTCTGGCTGCTGACTGACTCTGGCGTGCATGTGGATCCTTAAGAAGAGCATTCTGCGGCCAGTGGTAATGCAACACGTTTGGTGACAATAAAAAAGGAAAACATACAGAACCTTTTCCTCTTCTTAACCACACAGAAAAACTATGTGTACCATACATTCACAGACACACCAGACGACCTGCAAAGGAGAATCTGATCGGTGATCTACTTGCAAAATACACATAAACCCATCTGACTCTTTCAAGCTCACACAGAGAAACTCACACAACCTCTTAACCGAGTCAGTGTGATTCACGTGACTCGTTCAGAGTTGTTTTGACAGAAGGTCGATGTTAGAGGGAAGATTTAAAAGTACCTGCGCATAGCCTGCAGGTATGCAGAAGAGCTCTTCAGGCCACACACATTCACTGAAATCATAATCATGTTTTTATCCACTGAGAGGGAAAGAAAAGTCAAGAGGCAGAAATAAAAAGGGCACTGTTTTTTTCCCACCATGATAACAGAGTGCTCGTCTTAGTTGTTCTGTTGCATCTGATGCCTTTATGGACACTTTATTACTCACTTTAAATGCTTTTTTTTGGAGCACAAAAACAGCAAAGAGGCAAATCTTGTCATTATTTTTTCATGCATTTATAGCTGTGGTTTCATGGAAGGTAAGTGGTTTAGCTACAGTCTACAATTATTGACAGTGACGGGTATTATATCAGTAAGTCTCCCTCCACTCAAAACTGTGTTTTGTTCACTGTTACTTCTCGTGGAAGTTTGAGTTTCACAGTGCAAAATGATGAACGTTCTGATTTTGAGACTAGAGGGCTAGAGGGTTTTTAAATCTTTGCCTAAATGTTCACCTGTGAGCACGATTTGCAACATTACTATTTGTTTGGAGGCTAATCATATTTCTTTGAACTTGCCAGGAGGGGATCTTTAGCCCTTCTGTTACTTAAAGTCTCAGAAAAAATACTAAAAGATACTTCATCTTTTCTTCAAAGGTTTACACCCATTTCTTTTATCATTAAAGAGAATGGCAGTAGATGAGTGTAAATGAATGTAAATGAAGACTGAACAAAAGTTGGAAATGAAAAGAAACAGAAACAAGTGACCCAACAGCTTCAGTCCAGCAGGTTAACATGTAAAAGCCCTCAATCAGGGAGCTCCTTACAAACAGAAGTTGGACTCTGTTTTCCAGGGTTGACACAGATTTTTGCACTCAGCAGAAGCAGATTAGCCGGCCTGGAGCTCACATTTAAGGTCATCCCTGATTGAGTCCTGGATAAGACCATGCAAGAACAATTTGTAGATGGCCTGAGATCAAGGAGCTGTGGTGGGTCTCACTCAAAGCAAATGACCGGATAAAAAAGGGACTTTAAACGTATTTTAACTGGACAACTCAGACAATACATAAATGTAACTAATCCCATCAAGAAGTCGGCATTGTGCGACCTTAATCCACAAAACACTCCCAGCATCTTTAGAACATTAGATTTGGAAACTCATTTTGTGGTTTTAAACCTGTCAACAAGATTTTAGAAGATCTTAAAATATCCTGGTCACCCTGTGTGTTATCATATGAGAGGTCTAACTTCCTTTAAAACAAACAGCAAACATCATGTTCATTTTCTCTTCAGATCCATCAAACAGAAAAGGAAGAATAAAAAAAGGTTTCTATTGTATAATGCTGGACAAATTTATTAAAAAATTCCTTTTGGATACTGCTTTCTGGGTGGTTTGTGCTGTAATCTCAAACATGAGGTGATGTGGAGTGAGTCCAACACAAACCTTGCTCTCAGACAATAGCGCGCCTTGGTAGGTAATGTCCTGACTTACTGAATTCCACACAGTTTGCTAACACAACGGCAGCTTTCCTCCTCGAATGTAATCATTTTATGAAATATGTGAGGAAATACTGCCAATAATCTGGCAGTAAACAACATTGTAAAGGAGCTGGGGTGGTTTCATGAGGTCACAACGCTGTATTGAGGGTTAAGTAGAGTTCTGCTTTGCAAAACACAATTTGATGACTTGCCATAAGTGGCAAAACTGGTTCACTATTGCGGTCATTGTGTTGAATGTATAGGATCCCATTATGTTGGTGAAATTATACTTAATTAATTTCAAGGGGAGGGCAGCCAGGGTTGAGGGCAGACAGCGTTCCCATGGTTCATATCGGGGTTGAAGAGTCTTTCTAATTTCTCTCCCTCAGGCTGGCTGAGTGAATGGAGGGGCCTGTTTTTGAGGTGGATATGTGGGTGAGTGTGTGGGCCTGATCTTTTGGCCACTCGGGGAGGTGATGTTGGCCTGGGCGGCCTCCCCTGGAACCTGCATGTGCGTGGAGTACAGAGCGCTCAGTCTTAATGCTGCCTGACAGCTCATGGCTGAGGCTCAGCTGCTGGCGTTTATGATAGGAGGTCTTGGCTTATGGCGGAGGCTGGCAGGGTGGAGCGCCGGGGTTCACTGAATCCTCCAACGGTAGCACAGACGTGGAGCGACCACGCTGTGCATTCACTGGGTCTTTCCACAGACTTCAGCTCTGTCTCAGCACCCGAGGACCCCGGCTGGTGTAACATTTCAGCACGTAATTAGATTACTAATGTAGTGTGAAATGAAATTGAGGGAGTGTTTCGACTTAAAACCAGGCGTTCTCCGAGGTCATCTGAGTTTTTTTCCAAGGTGCCAGTAGAGTCCATGGTTTCCTTCACAGGGCGGTATCACAATGGTGTCATATGTGCTGCCTCCAAGGCCTCCTGCACTTGCCAGTAAAAACTCCTGTCCCCCTCCTCCCACCCATCTCGAAGGTGCTCTCATACTCACTCCAAGGTTGTTTCAGAATAAAACAATTACACACAGCACACACACACAGGTTGTTGTTCCTTCATGACCTCCCAAACACTTACAATAGCTTCCAGCTGTCTCTTTGGGACTCTTACGGAATATTTTTTATACCCAAGTCACTTTGGTAATAGCCGTACAGTTGATTAGCGAGGCCTCGTTCCAGAGGTGAAAGATAATTGTCTCCACCTTGAGGCTCCATTACATTTTACCATTTTATGTTTGGAGTGTAGCGTGCGTTTGTTCAAACACAGGAAAATAAAACTTAATGCCATAAGTGAGATTAGCTGCACTTTACACATCAGTGTGCTGAATTAGATTAAAAGCTTAGAGTATATGAGAGTGGTGCTGACATGAATAACCAGCAGCAACTTTAATAACTGATTAAAGTTATTAATCAAGCAAAAATAGCAAATATTCTCCACTTTTATCCTCTGAAACGTTTTTGAGTTATATGCCGTATCAATTTTCGGACATTTTATAGATTAAATAAATAGTTTGGCAGAATAAGAATCAGCGGCCCACTTAAATAATGAAAACAATCATTGCTTGCAGGCCTAACATAATCAAATCTAAGATGGTATCACAAAGTGGTAAGTGAGTTATGAGCACTGTGGATGAACTTATGTAGAAATTAAAATATCCACCAATAGAAACAAGGTCTTTCAAAAACTCACAAAAAGCCCTAATGGAAAGTTAAAGTCTTGTCTGTGTTGACTGGATAACAAACCTCAAGCTTTCAGTGCGCTTTCCTGCAAACTGTACTATGAAAATTATGAAGAGAATCTTTGAGGGGGTGAAAAAAAATCTGAGAAAAAAGTTGTGGATAAAAACAAATAAGTTGAATTTGCTGGTCATCAGTGGCCAGGGGAGTGAGTATAGCAGAGCCTCAGCTTCAGGGCCCACATAGATGCATCTGTGGACATTTGCAGGGGGAGGTAGCAGTGGTGAAGGGTGTTTGAATGGCACATAATGTTTCATTCCTTAAGAAGGGGAGTTTTCTGAGGCTTGGAACCCATTTCTACAGAATGTGCCAGGTCCAGAGAAGCCACAATAATTGCATGTCACTTATGTAAAATCACACTCACATCACTTTATGCATTTCCCAATCCTTCTTTTTCTTCAGGAAGTGTTGAACTGAACGTATCTCAGACCTTGTACACAGACAGGAAGTGTCTTAATTTCCGCCACCATTACCTAAACATGTATTGGGCCACAATCGGTTCATTTCTGGTGCACACACATGATATGTGGGATGCAGAGAAGAACATCTGGCGACAATCAGAGGTATTGGTCTTGACAGCGTAACAGTCAGCACGCATCTCCTGCAACAAACCATCTACTGCCTGATCTCTTATGTTACCTTACTCTTAGGTTAGTTGGTGCATTTTGCCAGGAGCTTGTTTGTACAGATGACTCCCTGATCGCACTTTCTCACAGGGGAAATAAGGCCTCGACCCTGAGAGCGCACGTGGAGCTGTGTGTGTGAAGGTGGTGTTGTGGCATTGCTGCAAAAACTGAGGACTTAGAAACAGCTGAAGATATACATATGTATGTGCTTTAAACTCATTCTCATACTGTATATTGATTAATGAGCTTTGATGCTAATTTCTCACTTCAAAGTGGTTATAATAAATATTTCCATAATGGCAATGTATCAAATAATAGTCTAAAAACAATGCGACAGATGAAAGTGGTCGATTGTAGTGATGAACCTACAGTGAATTATCATCAAAGCTGCAGAGCTTTATAGTGGTTTTCGGCTTGTTTTTTAGCTGCATGGTGACAACTTTACTGTTGTGGTTCACTGTCATCACTCTCATAGTGTCGTTTTCAGCCACAGCAGGCAGCTGTTTTCAGAGAAAAAGCTGTAAAAACCCACTGTGCAGTACCTGCTCAGCAGCAAACAGCAGAAGGACAGCAGGGACTAACTGGTGAGCACAGAGGAACATTTATGGCCCAAAGACCAAGATACTCCCCTCGGGAGTTGGTAGAGAGCAAAAACTGAGCAAAAAAGAGTGTAGAAAAAAAAAAGAGACTGAAGTGCAAAAATGAACAAGATTAAATTAAAATGTGACACGTGAAAGGAAAAGTCTTACATTTTGCTAATTAGAGAAGTATCTGTGAATCAGACACTTAGTAAGAATGAAATACAACTGAAACAACAGATTTTCTTAGGTTTGCTTGTAGCCTCATTGAGTATCTGTCTGGGCCAAGCCAGCGCTCTTCCTCTGTGGTACACCCTATGGTGCTGTAGCAGTCCCACATTTCCATGTCAGGGGAAGAGAAAACATCATCTTTGTTGTGATCACACTGAGAACAAACCAAACTGATCATTTTTCAATAAGTGATGGTTACATGACGGATAATAGACAGTTAGAATTTCTCCCGCTGGGATGGATTCATCCAGTTTTTGTTTGCATTTTTTTTATTGACATATACAGTTTTTCACAGATGTTGAGCAGGTTTAAATATGTTGCTGATGGTTGCTCTGTAGGTGGCAGCTTACTCAGCTTACAGATGGTCTGCAGTTTATTGGCACATGGAAGCAGGGCTGTACAGAACGGGGCCTCTGTCCAGTTCTGAAACAACATTACAAATATCTAGTGTGGGCATATTCTGTACTTCAGAATTAACCTCTGTGAAAACATTTTCTATGCAGATATTTGAGCTTAACCAAATACCACCACAACGTTAAAGCTAGAAATTATGTATGGACAGGAAATATTGAGTGACATTTTGCAAGTTTCCTGAGTTAGCATAAAACTCAAGCCTCCATTTAAGTGTATTAATTGGTTATTTAAAATTTTTTTTTAGCATGTTAGAACTGTACAGCTGGGCTGCATAAACCATGAAAACACTGCACCTGTTTTTTAACAGCACAAACCCAGAATATGTAGTGGACCACAGGAAAACAGCGCTCAGAGGATATGGTCAGTGCTGCATTCAGGAACAGGAAGGTTTGTGGCCAAAAGAGTTTCCAGACGAGGTGTCAAAAGCTGGGTCAAGACACTGTGCATATGTGAAAGTGTGATGGAGGTTTGGTTGTGCTCAGGTGACCTTTCCTGCAGGTTTAAAATAAAAATCTGTGAATCATTTTCCGTTGTGGGGTTTCATACTGTCAAGGAGTTCAGAATATTCAGTTTGTGCCTCTTTGCTCGTGCTGTTCGGCTGTGAGACCAACTGATTGTGAAAGCTGTGAGCTCTTTTAACCATGTAATCTACCTCCCCGTGAACATATCAACAAAATCACAAACCTGACAGCAAACCACTCACTTTTTTAACATAGATAAAAGCTAAAATGCATCGTGCCAGCATGGCCCTAAATGGTTGCAGTCTCTCATGGTTTCTTAATCCGTCCCTGAGTCCTACCTGTACTGCACTGAGCCATGGCGGTATCCCCACCACTATCATAAAAACTAGTGACTACTCACAAGACTAGTTGGTGAGTCACAGTAGCTCGCAAGCTAACTTCTAACAAGCTAAGCTGCCAGGAACAATGCCTTTGCTGCTCAGTCACAGTCAGGGTCAGAGCAGCTCTATAAACGTAAGTTAATGTGCAAATATATATTCACCAAAGCTGAGCTTAATGCAAAAGATTTGCATTACTTCTCCCCCACAAGTGTTATCCACCGACTGCTGCAAATTTACTGAAATGGACTGAATTCACTGTAAAATTTTGGCTCTTGAACCTTGATTATTTGTTCAGGTTGTATCACACACTGGATTTTTGATGCACCTGTTTTTTGCTTCTTGCATGATGATGTGTTGCTGTTGTTGTTGATCTTGAGCAAGGACTGACCAAAAAAACAATGGGATGGAATCCATATGCATCCCACAATCCTTCACAGTTCAAAACCACGTTCCTCTTGCAGTGATGGGTTCAAATTCCATACATCCAACTCAGAGCAGAATGCTCTGGATGTTTGGCTTTCCCTCCAGACTCTGCTATTTCTGTAATTTCTTTATGACTCGCCAATAGAGAGGGGCATTAAATCTGTTTGCTTTGGCTGTGCTCAAAGTATGTACTTATATATTAAAAAGTGTCTGTCTCCATTCTTACATTTATTTATTTTTTTTAAAGGTTTAATGTCTTAATGTAGTTTACACATGGTGAGGAGGAGACGTGGAAGGTTTAATCAGCCAGAGGCACTGAGGCCCGTGGGCTCCAGCCTCTGTTTGCAATGACTGTTAACATTTCTTCTTAGAAAGTCAGTCAAACGACTACAAAGAGATGCAAGAGAAGAAACAACTACGAAAAAAAGCAAAATCCCATCACTCCAAAGAGATGCCAAATGGCCACAAAGAAATGCAAAACAACCACAAAGAGACTCGAAATGATTAGACAGAAAGAGACACAAGAAGAAACAATTACAAAGAAAGGCAAAATCACTACAAAAAGATGTGAAACAGTTAAAAAAGGGATTCTTAATGACCACAAAAAGCCACAAGATAGCAAAAAGAGATGCAAAAGAAGATTCCAAAAATCCAAAATCATCACAATGAGAAGCAAAACGACCACAAAGAGACACACACACAAAAAAATAGAATTATACAAAATCACCACAAAGCAACGTGAAACAACTACAAAGAGACACAAAATGACCACAAACAGGAGAAAAATGACCACAAAGACGCAAAAGAATAAATGATTTCAAAGAAACTCACTTTTAGTTTTGGGGTCTTGCTCCTATGTGGAAGAGGTGGGGGCCTTTTACAGGTCTGTGCCCCAGCGCCCGTTCCCATAATCCATGGATGGGAACAGGAGACACTTTTAATGTTAATTTTCTTGGCTTTTTGATCACTTAGCTCATAGTCAGAGTGGCCTCAAAGCACATAATAAAACCTTCATTGCCCATTAGCGACCTGATATGTACCATTACAAGAAAATGCTGTTTACATACTGCATTTATGTAATTTATAATAAAATATTCAAGGGAGCAACATTTAGTTATTAGCATAAAAATTAAAATGTGTGAGATAAATAATTGTTTTAAAGTCAAAAACCGCAGAGACTTTATGAGAAAAGATGACTTCATTAAAGCTCGGAGCCATTGTATAATTTGGAAACGGAACCATGTGCTCCACTTCAGGACTGAAAAGCATGCTTCAGTATTCCTCTGAAAGAACACATTTCATACCACTTGGCCTTCCACGAGAAAGCCATTGCATCTCCTTCAAATTAATAGGGTCAAATTGCCTTTGGATGCTGATCAAGGGTCTGCCTTGCAATTTCCTCAGCAATATTTTAGGTGAAGGGTTAGAGCAGGAATTCTGATTCCCAGTCAGGACTCCCAGAAAGTAAAGGAGGGCATCCAGCAAGTTTAATTCTCTTAACCTTTCATTTAATACAGCTGAGAACTCCCGTAATTAATCAAACTGTCATTTCACATCCAAAGTAATAAGAACATCAAGCCAAAACATCAGAGTACGGCACAGTCCAAATAGGCTTTCTACTGAACTCTGTGTAGTAATAAGGCTTGATTTTTGCTTTGGGGCTGCTTACACTGTGGAAATAATGATATCCTGTTGTAGTCTATTTTTATTCTACAAGGGGGGAAACTAGCAAAATCCATTTTACCCACCTTTTTATTTGTGGAACAGTTAATACACGTTTTGCACTGTATAATCACCTGACATAACATCATCACCACTGTCATTATACTCGTTATTAGAAGTTTATAGTGCAGCAAGAATGGCAGGATACACCATTTTACTTAGGCTACTCTTACAAGCCTGAACTATTCACTCATAATGAAGTCATAAAGGAAAAACAAATACATTCTTTTAGTTCATATTATGTTGGTGGTCATTTTCCCTGAGAATGCGAATACTGCTCATGAAATAAATGTGCTTGTTAGAGTTTGGTGATTTAGATGAAATTCTCCTTTTTTTCATAGATGAAGTAATGTCTGTTTCTTTTGGGTGAATCAAGTGAATTAATTGTGGCATAAAAAGCTTTTTCTAGGTGTTTTCTTTTTGAAACTAATAGATTTTACTCTAGAGGCAGGCAGGAAATGTGGGTAGAGAGTGGACCTCCAACAAAGGTGTCCAGCTGGATTTGAACCGGGGATGTTGTGGTTGACGTGGTATGCGTCTTAGCCTCCAGGTTCCTGTGACACCAGAATCCTGTTCAGTGGTCTGATACAACCAGAGATACTGAAGGAGATAGCTACCCTGCTATCAATGATACAGCAAAAGCTCTTTTTTTAGCGAGGACTATGATTGATCGACTAATTCTGCCTCTATTACGATGTGAATAAACCTGTATAAATGAGTAGAGAAACATAATCTCAGATGCTTCCACTCAGGGCACGAGGGCTCACTGAGTTTCCCCTTTAGATGCGAAATGATGTAAATCATATTCTATGGCCTTCGAAGTCTCCAGATCTCCACAACGCGACCCAGTTGAACACCTTTGGGAGATTTTGAAGCAAACGTCTCTAAACAGCATCATTAAAACACCGAATGAGGGAACATCTGTTGGAAGAACACAAACACAGAGAATCTATGCCAAAGAGTATTAAAGCGGATCTGGATTCTCATGGTGGCCTGACAGCTACGTACAACACTTGATGTTGTGTTTTTTTTTTTTAATTTGTCACCCATCTGTGTGTGACTTTCATATACTCATTAATATACATCAGTCTGCAGCTTGAGCTGAATAATCAAACACAGTTGCCTGAATTTCAAAAAACGAGGCAAACTCATTTGCAGACCCACGGTCTGGGAAGCATCATGTCCTAAATATCTGACTTGCAGTGAAAAGTGGAGATGCTTTCGTCTGCTTGCTGACAGCAGTGTGCACTGAGCCTGACCATGGCCGCCTCTGGATTCCCACTTTTTCAGAAACTAATTCCAGAGCCTGCAGCTTCCAAGAAGAGTTTTGGCCGAAATATCAGAATTATAATCGCTTCTAATTGGCGAGTGGAACCTGGAGCGTGAGGAATTTGACTTTGTTAGTCACTGCTGAAACTTTACAAGACAGTTACACACTGCAGGACTGACAGAGTACTGCAGGTAGGGGACCAAAGGTAACTGGACCTCACATAGAGTGGAAACAAGATGATACTCGACTCCCAGAGAAACATTATGGTATGCTCTCTCTCCAGACTGTTTCCACAGAAATAGCAGCAGTTTTGCTATTTTTCATTATTTGTATTGTAAATTGAAATCAGGCCCAGGAATCTGTCAAATAACCAAAAACCCCAAATACTGTTGTCAATAAATAAATAAACACCTTTCATTGTTTTTTGACAGCCCTCTTTTGGCATATTACCTCACAATGACAATCTCAAAGAAAGTCAAGTGAAGGAAAATAACTATCCACATTCTTGTCAACACTTTCCAGACATCCAGAAAAAGCCACGGGTGAGAAGAAGACGCCTCTTGTTCAAATTATATGCAAATGTGAATAATCTACCGAAGCAATGTGCGTGATCGGCTACAATAAGGCTTACATGACAAATGATATTCTGGGCTGCATGGAAGAAAAACAATAATAGTCCCATGACAGTGGCTTCGAGCTCTTGGATGTGTTTTGACCGCTGTCCTCGCGATGACACAGCTGAGCTTTGTTGGTTGGAAGACCTGAGTGAACTGGATGAACTGAGTCACTGCTGAAAATTGGCCTTTCTAACCACATTGCATAACTGAAAATTGTTTTTACCACGTTATGTCATGAGGCAGATGAATTCAATAGCACCTAGAAGTGATGTTTGGAAAGATAAGCAATTTTAAATTGCTAAAAGGATAAAAAAAAAAGATAATAAACATAATGTTGGAAATGGACTTCATCTGTATATCTGCGTCAAACTCTGATGGTAAATGCTCTAACAGTTTTCTCTGGTCTGGTCCTGGGCCTGGTGGATGAGGGTTTGCCACAGAGGGGGATGTAATGAGGTATGGGAAGCTCAGATAACCACAGACTTACTTGTAAGGGGCCTGAAAAAGTTTGTTTCTCAACATTACAATTGATTTCTACAGTGAACAGTTTCCAAAAGAAGAAACATCCATAAAGAAAACACCAGATTTAGGATTGATGATTTCTTGATGTACTGAAGGGCTGGTTAATCTTTTAATGTGCACAAACCAACACATTCACGTGCTAAAGAGCACGATTCAGCAGATTCTGTTATCAGGATTTAGAATGAAGCTTTTCACTCCCCAGAAGTGGATTCTGCTGTGGGTGTTGTTTGAACAGCTTCCATGGAAGTTTTGGTACCTACTTAAATACTGGGAATTCATTGGAACCAACATGACTTTGAGCCGATGACAGACGCTGTGCTCAGTGAAGGATAACAACTAACTTTTACTGTCATTTCTTAGTTCTGCAAGGGTGAGTGTCTGATACTGAACAGAGGGATTTCAGGTAGAGCACAACTTTAATTAAATTATGTGTGATAAGTGATGATTGACAACTAACCTGAGACTGCTATCTACTATTGGTGATATTTTTGTATTCATACATATAAGTTTTGTTACTCCGCTGTGAATTTTACAACTGTACTGTATGTACTATAATTTGATCTATAACCAGTAACAAGTATAACACACCTATATAACACAGTGATAATGTTTAGGTTGAGTTTTCTGGATGGCATTTCCCCCTGACACGTCCAGATGAATGAGGTGTTGAGTTGTGGTGCCTCTCTGCTTTAACGGTGGCTCTTCCCAAACATCCCTGGCACTTTCACCCCACATGACTAAACATTAATCCACGCCCTCTGATTTATTTTGTCTGCTTGGATTCTCGCCTCTTTGCTGAGGTTAACGTGTCTCTGAACGGGATTAATCCAAGATAAATGAGGTGAGCACAGTGACAGTTTCAGGAGTGCCGGGAGGAGACTGCATCACTGGACTTCAGTTTTGCTTCTAATTGTCCTGCCTCACAGACAGGATCAGTGGGTCCATGTTTACTATTATACTAAGATTACCATATAGGCTTTTATTACATACCATGCTCACAAACACACAGCACTTACATCACAGAGACTCACAACTCTCTGGGTCTACCAAACTAATCAATAATGTAATGTGGTCAACTCTACATAGAGTTTTAGTTTTCTTTAGCTCATTGTTTTGACTAATGGTTGGAGCTTTACACTAAACACTGTCTGCACCAGGCAGACAGCAACAGTTAGAGACTAGCTGGTGAACACAGTGGAACATTTAGCAGCTAAGAGGAAAGTGAATTTTGAATTAAGATTCATAAGGTGGGCGAAACCATGACTCCAACTAAATGTCTTTGTTGCTCTGTGTCCGTTGGAGTTATAATGCAGCTTTTAAAAGGAACCATACTGATGTGGAAGATCCAAGAATGTTGCGACATTTAAAAAAATGATAGTCAGCTGCTGAAAATCAAGGCCTGTCAGAATTAATGCTGCTGGAACATCTAGTCCAGACAAAAGCAACATGAGCAGATGTGGACATAATTAAAAAGAAAAACGGGTTGTGCAGTTTGGAGAGTGTCTGTGCACTTTGCACATCATCATGATTCAGTGTCTCTTTACCAAACAAAAACAGGCAGCTGATGTTCATGTAAGTTTCAGGTCTCTGTCACGTTCATGCACATAAAAGGATTCATTTTCAAATGAATGGAAAACAGTGATTATTTAGAGGAAAGAAAGGCAACGCCCCTTCATACAGCATGTGTCAGAAAATGACAAATATAGAAATATAAAATTTAAAAAAATATACACGACCATATACTTGATTTTTTTTACTCTCTGAGCAATAACTTTGGCAACCGCTTTCTGATAAAGGATAAATACTTATACCATAACATGTCTGCAGTAAATGTTAATAATCAATTTATATAGAGATTTTGGTCCAGATGTCCTGCAGCCCCTTCCCAGAAGATAAGTGGTCAATTGGAGAGGCCGTTCTAGTGAATTACAGAACAAAAAGAACAAATAAAGTGTCTTGCAAGATTATGGATAGTATTATGGATATCATCACAATGACCAGAATACACACATGTACCGTAAGAGCTGATGAATGCTTCACCTTGTGCAGACAAACTCTGCTCTGGCTCTGAGTGAAAATCACGTTATTACTCTACATCGAGCAATTAAACTCAAATTACTCTTGAGAAACGTACAGGAACCTTCAATTTCCAACAAAAACTGACTTAAAATACCGAGCATGATTGGATCAAGTCCAATCTGCTGAAAATAGTTGTTTTCCAAATATTTGACACATAATAATCGATTGCTGCAGGGCGAGCCGTGTATAGTTTGTCCCTCAGGATCCTCCTCATCAGTGTCAACTTGCAGTCAGGAACTGAACAGCTGAATGTTCCCATTCACCATGAAACGTAATCCACGGATATATGTGAAGCAAAGTGGTTTCCTCCCCTTATTAGCGTCCCCGTAAATCAAGCCAATGGGGTGTCCCGTCGTGAGAGAGGCCAACTTGTCTACAGAGCTGATGCCAGTGAAGTATTATGGGAGATAATGGGGTCTGAGCCCACACTGAGGGGAGATGCTGTTTCCCATCAACCTGAGGACAGCCCATAATAACTTCTTGTCTTCACAGCAGCTGAAATCACCGAGTCAAATGTGATTTTATTTCAGAGTCTTTTCATGATAATCATTTACAGTAAATCCCTGTCATGGGATTATTTAGGACATTATTTAAGCTACAATAACAGAACAAGAGAAAAGCCACAGAAGGGACAGTTGATTAACTGGACGTCTCAGGGATGCATTGATGGATCCAGTTGACAGACTGGGCCTGAAAATATCTGTTTTCCGTACTGAGAAATCTCTTTCATTAATTGATAAATTGCTCACTCATTTGGTTTAACATCTTAAAATAATGACAAATGTCCATCACATTTTTCCAGTGACAAGTGGATGTCTTCAAATTGCTTATTTTGTCCAACCAGACAAGTCAGAGACAGACAAGCTGGAAAAGAAGTGAAATGAAATGCTGAAGACCAGAAGCTGGAAGCAATAAATATTTTGATTATCAAAATAGTTGCTGATTATTGGTGTTTTGATCAGTTAATTGATTGACCAACTAATTTACGTTTGGGCTCTAGTTTGAATTTCATTGCTTGTACTTGATGTCTACTACATGATGTGCTGCTAATTGGGTGAAAAAATAATCATATTGGGACCTGATTAATTTATCCCTTGTCATATGTTTCTCAGGAAATAGCTAATAATCCATGATTTTTCTGCCTGGGACAGAATATGATATAAACACAGGATACTAAAAAAATATATTTTTCCAAATCACATTGCAGTGCTGCTGAAAATGGAAAAATCAGTACATGCTCCGTGTGGGAGAAAACTGTCTCTCATACATCAAAACTGTCCAGACAGAGATACTTTATATTTAAGACTTCAGGGCAGCGATCAAAACAGCTAACAGCACACTAACTGCATATATCACAATAAATACCAATTTCCATAGAAGTCTTTTGAACGCAGTATCCAGGATCAATCATCCAGCTCCCCTGATGTTTGTGAATAACCACACTGCCAGTCAGGAATCCTGACTCTAGTTGTTCCTCCAAGACAGACACTTAGCATCCTACTGTGCCCATGTGGTGTTTTTCAAATCAACTGGGATTCCCTCTGGATAGTGGTAAACCGAAACCATTCCTCTTGCCCTCATCAGTCAGGAGTCTTGTTGTGACCTAGACATCCTATACTTTCACTGAGGGAGATAAACTAAGGTTCAGTGAGAAGGGAAATGGTGTGAAAGGGTAAACTCAGCTGCAGCAACTCTTTTATAGCCGAGTCTGACACTTTCACTGTTGATCGGGATGGATCACCGCGGCCAGCACAATTTCTAATGATGATGTGAGCACAGAGGGCAGCGAGGAGGCATCAATCACATCAAATGTGTCGTGAATTTTATTGATTATCTGCTAATGCTGTAATACTTCACACATGTTGGGCTTGTTGTACAGTGGCACTGGATAACAGCAAGGACCAAAGCCAGGAACACTGGTGTTAGTAGCTACTGTGACCTAATGCTTTTAAATCTTGGAGGACCTCTACATTTCTACTCCTGGCCAGCTCAAACATCACCTTCCCAAGGAAATGCAGAGAGGTAGGAAACAGTTGCCCTTTTTAGACAGTGGCTGTTTTATCCTCTGATGTTAAAACCAACTAAAGAGGAGCTGGTGAAAGCTCAGCAGCTTGCTATAACAGGCCGTTTATCCTCTATTCGCTATGACAACATGGATATTCTCACTGTGTGTTACTTTAGCCTTGAGCTACAGCGCTCAGTGGAAAAAAATATCCTGGCCTAGCAAGAGGTCAGACACAAACACATGAGCACGGATTTGCACCAGTGCAATCACTGTATGGGGACGTGCTTCATGGCCAAGACTGCTGACAAAGAGCGTGCTAGGAGCTCTGTGAGGCTGTGCTTTGGCACAGCACTGTTTTGAGATAAACATTAGAGTGTTAACATGCTCACAATGACAACGCTGACATGCTGATATTTAAGCTTGATTAATCATTGTGTGTTAAAGGGTTGTGGCATAAATACGACCGTAGCTAACAAAGCTGCTGAAGCAATTTCTATTCAGCTCCACATCTAGAAAAGCCATCGTCACTGTAAACCTTCTGCTCACCATGATCATGTTTTTTTTTTTTTAAATTAAAACATTGCAACACATTTACAGAAACATTATTAAAAAGGGGGTCAGTTGTCATGTGGAGAGATGCAAATTTGAACATAGAAAAATCATTATTTGCTTACTCAAGGTTTGCACAAATGCATTCTCTGCATGAGGAAGCATTTAGCAGCCAAGGCTGATGACAAAGGAAGAAAAAATCTATTCTTAAAATATTCAGGGCAGCAATAGTCAGAATTGGTCCAAATTTAAATTGCCCCTTTTCAAGCCGCACGAGACGCCCTGGTCCGAGTTTCCAAGGAGAAATCCTTCTAAACAAACACATGCAGTTTGCTGTGGCCCTGCTGTTAGACATGATGACTACTCTTGAACATTTACACTCAATGAGAGAACATTAAACACAGTTCTGCTGCAATTTGATTGGGCACCAAGACCCAACTTCATGGTGGTTTGTCGTCACCTACATCTTACGCTTCCCAACATCCCGTCTGCAAGAAAAAAAGTTACAGCTTCACACCACGTCGTAAAAGTCAGATCACATGAAGAGGGCATCTCTGCATTAGGCTTTGCCCTGACATCAGCTATTAGACTATCCTCGTTTTATAGCTTTCAGAGTAAAAACAATGGCGGTATTTGATGGAGTGTAGGCTGACTCGGTGTTCAGGCCCTGTTGAAATGATTTGATGGGAAAACTGCAGAAGGAAACCTCAGGACCTTATGGCACCAAGAGTCCCAGCAGGCTGGCAGCTCTCATGATTCAAGATGACACCGCTTCAACTTTCCAGCACTCCCATCTCATTTTGCCATAAATTTTAATGAGCAGGGGTCACTTGATCCATTGTAGTTATTTTAATGATTTGGCTGCATCCAGTGAGGTAAACAAAAGATTTTGCCACACAAATTTAACCCTTTAAGTGTTATAAAATCCATAGGGGAGGTCAGGTTTATTGGCAGGGGGGATTTTGTAGACGGCAGCTGGTGTGACTAATCAACAAGAATTTGCACTCTCACCATTCGCCTCAGTCAGAAACACATATTAAGCTGAAAACTTAACTGTCAGGCTATAGACCCCTGCGTCCAGATTCTGGTTTGTACAGTGAAAGAGGATAAATTGAGTCCAGATGTATTTAAAATTACTGCTTTATACAGGCTCATCATCAGGATTGAACAGATTGTCCTCCTGTAAAATCTTCTTGTAAACAATAATCATTCAAATGAAACCATTTAAAAAGTCATAACAATGACTGTAAACAAATAATCTGAGAGATACGTCCTTGGAGTGGTGTGTGGTGATGTAGTGGTGTTTTGAAGTTACTGTAGTTAGATGGGGGATGGGTGTAGTATTTGAGGGGAGAGCAAGTACTTTTACTGCATAATTATACTTTATCTGAGTATCTCAAAATTTTAGGCTCCTTCCACTGTACTACATTCAAAAAGAAAACTTCCCTAACCCTAACCCTAATCCCTAACCCACTTTTTACTTCTACTACTGCATTTATTTGAAAGTTAATTACTGATTACTTGGAATAATTTTTACCATCACCTGATAACATCTAATGCAAGGTACAGTATATGACAGCCTACAAAATTAAAATACTGTTTACAAGTTTCTGCATAAGCAACTAACATTACAATAAAAAGTCCATTTTGTATAATGAACACTTTTACTTTTTGAATTGTGAGTTTTTCCCCCTCTCTTTATAATAATGTGATTGTAAATGGTAACTGATTGGTGTAGGTGCTGTCTCCAAAATGTGCTTGTCTTGAATAAAAACATTAAAAGGTTCCAAAATCCCTCAGCTTTCATCATCAGGTAAAAAAAAAGATTTGTCTGATACTTGTTTATGATCAAATACCTGCAATGATTATGACGATGACGTTCCCATCAGCCTCATCTGAACTTTGGTTACCTAATTAGCTAATCTTAGCATGCTAACACGCTAAACTGAGTAGGTGCACATGGTAAACATTTTACCCACTAAACACCAGCATGTTAGCATTGTCATAGTGAGCAACCTCATTCTCGTTATAGTACTTTGTGCCATTTTTCATGTAAAAATTAGAGCTGGTCAGGTCAATAACTTGGCCATTATCAGTTTTTGACAAATATATTGTATCAATCCATAAGTACCAAAAAGTGCCAAACATGTCTTACATCACCATAACACAGACTGTTCACCGGAGAGTAGTAACAAGTGCATCTTTCAACTGTAAAATGTCCCCACTCAATGTTATAAAAAAAAAAACACAAATTCAATGGATCCTTGTCAAACAGGATAAGAATCTCCTTTATGTTGTATGTTTTTTAAAAAAATATGATAAAATCAGCTGATATTTATTCATTAATTTTTCTGCTCGTCACATATTGAAATTAGTTTTAAAAATGAATTTTAACAATAGAGCATGAAACAAATTATCATGGCACTTTCAGTAGAATGCCCCCCGTTTCTTCTTTATAGTATGCCGCTATGCACAAACTGAAATAGACCAAAATAAGTTTTAAAAATTATTAAAAGGATGCAAACACTGGAGCTAGTCACTAGAATTCAATGAATTCAATGAATTATAGTGACACATTCGAGTAAGGTAGGAGACTCTCACTTTCTTGTTTTATGTTATTTCAGTATGCAGTCAGACGAAGCAGGAAACCAAGACTGGACAGTTTGCCTCGCTAACATCTCTGCATCCCGTGTCTGTAAATGACTCCCAGGCGGCTTTTCCTTCCATGCTACCCAGAGTGGGATTTACAACGAGATTATGGGGCTCCCCTTTGACCCCAGGGGCTGCATTCACCAAGAGTCAACTTTTTTTTTTTCTTTAAATAGACTCAGCCAGGGCTCCCTCCCTCCATCTATCCATCCACCAACTGCAGCAAGAACAATGGCTTATTCTCCTGCGCCAGTGCTCCATTACGGGGCCTGTGGCTTGGCAGTGCAGCAGCCCTCAGATTTCAACCACATGTACTGCACTCAAATCGAAAGAGTCAGCCCTGGCAGTACGGCCACATAGCTGAGGGAGACACAGCGAAAAACTACGAGCAGAGAAGGAGAGAGAAAAGGGGAGAAAACAGGGAGGAGGACTGAGAAACGGGGGAGAGAGAATAAAACTAAGTGATGTAAAGAGTAAATAGTCAAGGGGATGGGGAGGTAGGAGAAACGAGAGAAAGGAAATATGGAGACAGTAGGAGTTAGACAGAAAACTTGACGAGCAAACAGAGATTATGACTTTAGCGCCGTAAGGTCAGGACACGGAGAGGTCAAATCTCAAGGGAGCCATTTTGGAAGGCAGTGAGGGATGACCTTGCCTTAACCCACGAGCTGGCTGCTCTCATTGAACTCAAACTGTAATTTCCAAATCCCACGGACAGTAGCATTTCAGTGGAATCTAAACGCATCTACAGCGCTCACCCTGTCAGATTTGTATTTTCTGTGGCCATCTGTCATGTTCCAAATATGCTCACAGTCATCTGGGACCCCCAGTAAAAACTGAAAGATTCTCTTAAAGTTTACGAAGAGGTTAAAAAACAAGCTGAAAATGAAAACACCGGGTGTTGCCAGTGTTTTCCAAATGATTGCTCAGCCGTCTGGCACTGAGGCCGGTGTCTGCTTGGGCCCGGGCCGATACATCTGTGCCTCGGAAGTTCACTGTCAAATGTAATTTGAACGTCAGCGGCGATCGTGTCATTAATTTGACAACCCAAACTTGGATTCTTTTACCTTTCTTCCTCTGATGTGAAAAAAGAGGAGGAAAGAAACATCACAAACACATCATGATATGTTAGGACATGTGTTTTTTCAATGAGATCTTCCCTGCGAACAGGTCGACCCAGCCAATACTTGGATGCTGTTTGGACATTTGACATGATCTATTTCCTTTAATATCTGCTAGTGTGATGTAGCTTTCACTTTCCATATTTTATGGAAGAAATACAAAGAGGTTATCACTGCATGAAGTACAGAGCAGCAGCTTTCCTGTGGGAAAGGAGCCTAGATTATCTAAGATCTAACAAAATTGAATGCACAAATTGCAACGACACAGAAGTCCCTTTGCCGTCAGTCCTCTAAGTGAGACCAGCTCTGTGGGAAGAAAAGTGCATTTGGGGACAGCGAAGGTTGTGTGTAAGGTAAGTGTGGGCATATTAAGTCTTGGCCTCAGCTCTGAGGTTGTTTGTAAAACAGTGGACGGTGCCTGGAGGGAGCAGAGGGGCACTTGGAGACTGCCTTATGAGGCAAACTGCAGGCCTAACGATAGCTAAAGCAACCTGACACCCCGACAGATGTTCCAGAATCTCAGGAGACTCTGTTTCCAATTTGACATAATTTACTCTCACTCCTCTGCACTGCTGCTTAATCTTAATTTCATATTCCAGCTAGCAGAAACTGGTAGATTCCCATGCACTGTTGTTTCCTTGTTGCTCAGTCAGACTTAACTAGTTTGAATTGGGGTTGAAGGTGAAGTGCAGCATTGGGGGGCAAGTCCATGAATGCATAATAACAGGGGAGGGAGGGAGAGGATAAAGATGTGCATTCAGCCAGTGTCCTCTATTGTGACAATTTCCTGTAAATAGCTCGCATCTGCAGCTATGAAACTCATTCAAAGTCATGATTGTTTGATGTCGAGCTGTTTGATGTCAAGCTGGATTTATTTGGATAAAATGTGTCAGAAAAACAGATTGTGCTCAAAGTTCATGTCCTCCAAGTTGTAGGTTTTGCTCCATAAATCTGGTCAAAGCTCACCGCAGATAAAGCAAGAGTCACATCTGTTTTGGTTGAATCTAAATCAAATGTAATTTGCTGGCAAGATAACATAAAGAGCAGTGGTGTTTGTTCATGGCGTCCAAGCATTCCAACGAACCGTTCGTCTCTATGCCTCAAAGTAAATAATGTCGAGAGCGTGTAAGAGAAATAAATAAAAAGGTTACAAGATCATTTGTCAGTCGGTGGCAGCGGTCCTGTTCTTATGGCGCTAATGATGCCAGAAAGTTAGAGACATCTGGAGTCGCTTGCACCAACTGTGCTTACGTTCAAACGTAGCCTAGATTTACTTCATTGGGCTGCATCACACAACCTAATTCTTATGTAGGGACTAGTTGTTACTAAATATTTGCACCAACTACCTGCCAGGTGTAACTGTTGCGTAGCTAACTGAACAAGTTAACTGACAAAACATTAGTTTGCCTACAAATGACCTGTTTAAACTGAGTAACAGAGGTAATGTGAAATATGGTTGACATATCTGACCTCACACTTCATCAAAGTGCTGTCATGTAAACAGTGAATATGTGGGCCAGCCTCTGTTCGTAGTTTCTGGAAGTCATGTGCATGTCTTTCATTGCCATTTGTGAAAAAATGAAGCATGTTCTGAAACTGGAACAAACTGGTTCCACTACAACACTACAACACTAACTGAAATGAAAACAAACAATTACTTTGTGAGCACAAATAAAATAAAATAAAAATAAAAATACAGCTCCCATGAAAATTTACCAGCAAAGCAGTGCGGATCATCATAACTTGGTATGTATGGACTCGCCTCTTCATTTCAGTCATGATGTTTAACTCAATATGGTCTGTCAAGCTTTATTGTCACTTTGCTGTACATACAACTGCAGTGCAGACAAAATGACAGCGTTTCCTGGGGTCAGCAGAGTGAAGGTAATAACCAAAGAAATAAAAATCGTAATAATAAATACTAAAGAAATACTAAAGAAGAAAAAACAAACACACTCAAATCCCTGCAAACAGCCCCCCTTCCCCCCTGACCCTCCACCGTGTGTTGCTGTTAGCATAATTGCAAATGTCAGTGGGATTTTGAATGTGATTTCTTTCTTGTGAAGGTTACTGGAAGTTCGGGTTTCACTTCAGTCTTTTATAGCTTGACCCCCAAAACTGTTATTATCCTTTACATAGTTGCTGTTGATTGGGGCACAGCACTTATTTTTCTAGCAAGTGATTTACACATTACTAAAGTTTTAATGGTGCAACTCCATTGGTTAAATCACTACTCTGAAACGATCCTGTACTTATGAAGAGCTTAGAAACAGCTTTACACACAAACTTGGTGAAAGATTTACAAATTGCAATCCTGACCTACAAACTTACAAAAGAATGAATCAGTTACTTGATCTTAAAATATTGCAATGTCACAAACTAGTGTGGCAGCAAGAATAAAGGAAAGCTCTATTACATAAATATTAGCTGGATTTCAAATTAATCTCTAGAAACTCCTAAGGATAAAATTAATCCCATTCATCACAGATAGTCCCATTACGTGAAACATAATCCCCATAACTTTTCATCAGCTAAAACTGAATCTGCCTAAACATCTCATTGACTCAGCAGTTGGCCTGCTGAGTCCATGTCCCTGTGCAGATGACAGAAAGCTCTCATCCTGCTGTTTTTCTTCAGCAGTAATATGTTATGTCTTCAGCAAGTGGCCAGGGACAGTCCACACTTCACTTCTATGAGAGGATTCAACTGGCAAATCTCCCCCTTACCCCTTGACTTTTCCCTATTTTTCCAAGCCGGCCACATAATTTAGGACTGTAAAATTGGCTACAGTTTAACATGCTTGGTAAATCTCCAGGTCCGACTACCAAGCGCTGACTCCTGACAGACGCTGACCACACCTGTGCTGTTCAAACAGCTCAGCATTATTTAGTATTCTGCGGATGTTTCACACCAGTGCAAGAGATTAATAAAATCTATTTAAAATGCCTCATGTTTCAGTGCTGTACAATGTAAAACAGAAGGGCTTTGTGTCAATGTGTGAAAAAGCAAACATTTACTTGACACAGTCAGCGGCTGAAGTTCATTTTGGGAGTCTATATTTTATTCTGTACAAAGAGTTAAATGTGTGTAATAGCAAGATGAGGGCACACTGACAGATTCAATTAGGAGGCTATTTTAGAGTCGTGTAATATTCGCAGCGTTTCTGACAATCCTCCACTGCCTCCTGACTGATTTAATAATCTGAATTATGTCTTTTCATTTGCCAGGACCTAATGGCGAGCTAGCACAGCTTGAGTTCCTGTTAAAGGCCTGGCCTGAGCAAAAACTAACAAGAGAGGTATTTGCATTTAGGTCTCTGGTAGAACACTTCTCCATGTGGCACAGAGGCCTGATGGTTAGAGTGACCTTGTGGTCAGAACGTGGCCTGTTTGAATACACAAAGCAGCTGGTAAAAATGGAGCAGAAAAGCAGCAGTGTCCCCTCTTCATTTATCCTTTAAGTGCTCTCGAGCAAGGCACTTCCAGTGTAGCTCCATCAGAGCTGCTCAGAGACTGAAATAAAAGAGCAGCTGCTTCTAAGTATGAATGCGTGCAACGTTTACTCAAGGTCTTTGCTGGAGGTCACTGTCAACTCAATCCTTTTCAAAACAGACACAAAATCATAGTTATGTTGGAGGTCAGTGGTAGGTTAAGTTCATTAACTAGATAGTTATATAGTTAGTATGACTAATTTGAGAACAAAGAGACCAATGAGCCAAGCAGCATGATTACTGGACGTAATGATATCAGCTATTTTCTTTCTTCGGGTGTGGTCTTTTTCTGTGTATTTGACTCCTTAAATAGTTTCACTCCAGGTTTGTTAACTATAAAAACCCAGTTTGAGGTTGATAATACAAAGACACAGACCTGACCTGCCATGGCTTCTTCACCCTCATCTTCTCCATTTTTTTATTCTTCCTTGTGTTCTTATGTATTTCTCACATCTAAATCAGTTCTTCATGAGAGAAAGCTAAACTTGTTCAATGCCGTCTCACAGAAGGAAAGTTCCAGGTTTAAATCTCATTTCTGGTCCTTTCTGTGTTGAATTTGCAGGCTTGGCATCTCTCCTCCATTTACAATGTACAGAAGTCTATTTTAAAGCACAGGTAACAGGTGAACATTCAGTTGAATGGCTTCGGGTGGTTGGATGTCAGTGCTACAAAAACAGCAGCCAAACCCCAGAGCTGCAGTGAAACATCCAGCAGCAGATTCAAATATGTTCTGGATTTCTGCTTCACGATAACTGAATTTACTGTTTGGAGCTGTTTTCTCCTCCCACCTGTTTTTTTTTTTGTAATGAGACCTTCAGACACAGAGGTATTTGCTCGCAGGCATCCACATACTAACATCCCATTTTTGCAGCAGTAAGTATACCTGAAAATGACACAGTATGACTTCCCCTTTTGCTCTTTTCCCCACATTTCAGCTGTTGCAGTAGGGGAGCTAAAACAAACTCACTACTCATGGCAACGTGTCGACTGAGGAGGAATAAAGGCGGTGACTCGAGACTCAAATTCCTGACCACTTGTCCTGAGCTCCACAGCAGAAGTCCCTCAAGAACAAAGGGTGCCATGACAAAGTGTACATAAATACAGCAGGAGGCTAATGAGTGTATTTAGGTTACATGGCCCACAGAAACACCCAGGGATACACAAACACTGCCTTACGCTAATTACTCCCTAGATGACGTGTAAGAAATAATAATGATGATAAACTTTATTTGTACAGCAGGTTATACAGCATTTTACAAAAAGAGCATTTCACAAAGTTTTGCAAAGAGAGCAACAAGAATTCATGTAAAAGTGAATGACATAAAGAACAGAGTGTTTTGTTTGCTACAGCAAACATCTTGAAATCATTTTAAAAAAAGAGATTTACTCAGTTTCCTAAGTGTGGTCAAGTATTACATTTGTTTATTTACTGTACTTACTGCTCTTGGTTTGGACAGATGAATAAATGCTGCTGATTTCCATGACGTTTGATCAAAAACAGCAAAGCTTATAATTTTTGGATGAATGGAGCTAAAGGAAAGTTACAGCTCAGTTAATGCAGATCCTAAATCAGGGGCCACCAACAAGGCTTTTTAATGGTGTTATTTTCAAATTAAGTGTGCATAGAATAAGTGCAGGTTATTAAAACATTGGACAGCCAGCCGCAGCTTGGCAGGCTGTGGGCAGTATAAAAACAATGCACAGGGCAACTGTTTGAGACCTGGTTATTAAAAAGGCTACAGATGTGTTTCATACTAATCACTATGGTTATGTTCCCCTCCATTTTCTCCCCATTTTCTTCTTCTCCTCCCTGTTTTTCAGATGAATGTGTGCTGAGGGGGAGCGCTCCACGCAATCGTCACTGCTGTTTGCAGAAGGACCTGCCTGTTTGTTATTCCACGTTTTACTCTCAATAAAGTGAAATAAAATTACTTGAGTTTGCTTAATTAAAATACTTTGTCTTGAAAGGAACAATGCTCTGGCTGTTGTTTCCAGGATGACATGGGTAGGCTTTGGCAGGCATAGTTGCTTACCTCAGTCTGTCCTCTGTTTTAGTGTATTTTTCCTTTACAGGATGCCCTGTTTAATCTACACATCTATAGATTAATTTGTCTTTATGTTTTATGTTTTTGAGCCAATTTCTAAAAAAGCAGTTGACCACTTTTTTGGCAAATAACCATGAACAAAAAAAAAAAAACATGAACTATTGGAGCTCACAGTGGTGTTCTTCATGATAGATAAGATAACATAAGATAACATAAGATAAGTGATATAATAATAATACAATATAATAATAGTAAAATAATAGTTCAGCTTTAAAATTAAATCAAAAATCTTTACATCATTCATTGTGCAAGACAGTTGTGTTGCATTTTACATTACTGTCACACTAGCTAACAACAGCAATATGGCAGCAATGTCAAGGGTAGGATGGATGAAACCATCCTACCCTTGACATCCACACCCTCAGTGCTGTGACTTTTGTTTTGAAAAGCAATTTATCATGTTTTCACCTCCCTAATAATAAACCCTTATTTAGATAATACACTTACAGACCTGTGCAGTGGAAAACCCCTAAATTCTGCAGCGTATTCTGATGATTAGATCAGGCTGATTTTCTGCGGCTCAGTTGCTAGAAAAACAGTGAAAGTTCTATGTGAATTGCTCTTGATGAAAGAAGTTTGGTCCTACACACGTTTATTGGCTGTGAAACCTCTAAAATGTGTAGTTTTGTTTTTCTTGGGTTAAGTATTTCTCAGGTGTAAAGTTACATATCAGAACATTTTGTTGCTCTTATACACTGTGCGAGCTGTAGAATAGTAGTTTGAACACTGAACCAAATGACTTCCCTGTTCGTTTTCTATTTCAGTGATCAGTCAGTGTTCACTGCGTGAAACTGGCATAGCGTGAGTTGTGAGCTCGAATCCCACTGGAGCAGCACATGATAAAAATGAATGTACACAATATCGGCTGAAAATCAAAAAAACAAAACAAAAAAACACACACACCAAAGCCAAAGTGTGGCTGGGAAAACCCCTTTTCTCCGGCTCCCCAGCACAATGCAGAGGTAAAGGAATGAGAAGACAAAGCCTTTTACACAGAATAAGTGAGAGGTGAGACAACAAATTTTGTTTTCGATTCAGTGCTGAATGCTACTGTGAGAGGCGTTGTTACTGATGGGACACAAAAGATTTTTTATATAACATGGAGATAAATCAGCCAGGCCGATATACCAGGCAATATTATTTGGGATATATGGCAGCAAGTACAGAACAGTCAAAGCACCCTCCTTTAGTTTGTCTGTTTTCTGCTTAATGTATAACCAAAGACAACTACTACTAGCTACAGCTACTGTTAATTGTTGAGCTGATACTGTCGAGGTTATCACGACCAGCTGCTGCACAGAGAACGTGAGGAAGAAGTGAACAGGGTCTGTTTCCAGCTCCTGTGTGATAATTATTTTTCATCTAAGGTGCAGTAATTTATTTTCAGGTCTGAGAAGTAAAAAGCATAAGAAAGCATTTAAAGTACTGAAGCTTTGAGACCCTGCTGTAAAACTGTGAGCCAGCTGGATTCAGCTGATTTTACAAGCCTACACTGTACCATTAAATTAACTGCTGTGCTGTATACTTGAAAATATTTTTGTTTCAAAGTAATTGACTCGGGCGGGAAAAAGCATGAATCATTGTCCGATTTGTTGAACTCTTGAGATGAAGCACAAATATACATCAGTAGCACCTAATCTGCTTGATGTCTGCTTGAAATTTCAAGAATTGCTGCCATAACACAGATTCAAGTTTAATTGTACATCTAATCAGCAGAACAAAAGTAACACAATAGTGACAGATGTACTAGAGGCGCTCTCATGATATTCCTCTCAGTCTTGATATAGATTAGAAAACGGTCGCATGACTCGATAATGAGATAAACAGCAGGTATCCATCTCTAAAGAGACATGACTTCATACAAAACGGAACGTAAAAATCTGCTCCAATATTCCATATTTACAGCTGTTTGGGTGAAAACATTCAGGAGTTTAATTGGCTACGGCCGATTGGTTGCTGGGTTTAATTTCCATGTGTATGATGTCACACATCGGTAAAAGGCGAGACTTGCCAACGGTGACAACTCTGGATGACTAATCTTAACACGCTACTGCCAGAGGCCAAGAGAAATAGGTAGCAGAGTGCCCACCAACTTAAAGCACTTGTCAGATTTTCTTGGAAACAGTGTGTTTTTGCTGAGGATTCCCACTGGACACTTTAAATCAACGAACTTGTCAGCAAATGTGTTTATGAGTCAAAAATGTTGCTGGAGCTATTCCAGACAGCAGAGTGGATTTACCCAATAAAAGGCTCCGTCATTTCTAACGTACACTATGTACATTTAAGATGACTAAACTTCAAATCAAAGCGAAGAAATATCAATTGGAAATAACACACTAAAGTGGTATTTGGAGAGCAAAACTAATGTAATATAATAAATCTGAACACTAGATTAAATTTAGATTACTGGACTAGATTAACTGAAATAAACCAGTCTTATTCACTGCTAGATGTGAATTACGAGTTCACAGGGAATTTACATAGTGTTACAATGCAATTCAGGTAAAGTGTGAGTATTAAATACATGAGTCTTCATTGCAACATCAGAAATTTTTAAAGGCACATAATACCTAAAACTAGTATTTTCTCATTGATTAATTATTACATGAAACGTCACATTATTACTGAAGCTTTAACAGTTTGAGCCTTCATGTGTTATCAGCGAACAACTGAAATTAGACACCACCTGAAACGTCACCCCTCAGTGAGAGGATCTCCACAGACTCTGTACTCCTGACTGTGTATTTCACACACACATCTGTGTACAGCTTTCTTCCCACACTTAACTAATTTTCTCAAGGTGGGATTTTTCTTGCATAAACTGTAAATTACGATGAAAATCGATGTGCCACTGAGGTTAAAGAGTGCAAAAAGCATTTTACTCCTGAAGGGATTTAATTTTTCCAATTTACAAAGATAAAAAAAAATATGATCTCTTCCCACCCTAATGTCCTCTCTTCATTACCACTTAAATGCAGCCAAAAACCAAGCACTGACATTTTAAGTGTTCACTTATGAGCAAAGTGGAGCTACAGTAGATGGTGGGAACATCACAGATAGCCGACGCTCTGAGGAGCTGTTATAAAGTCACTGCGATGAGAGTCTGAGAGTCGATAATCAAATGGTACAAATGGTACATCCACACACACCAGAATGAATAAATAACAACAGCCATACAAGTAGGTAAACAGGTGATGGCACTATCTGATTACTTTTGATTGTGTTTGTGTTATAGTCGGGAAATTATTACATTATAAGGGAAATATAAATATATGTTTATACATATTTTAATAGTCTCATCATATTAATGTCTTCAACAGATCACAGCAGTTGATTTAGTGCAATATAATGTGTATTACAGGATTCAATGCGCAGTATATCATATAAGTGAAAATATCCTTCAGGATGTCTGTCGTGATCTCTTGACAGCATTTCATTATTGTGCTATTAATCTTGTAAAAATCTGACCTATTTTGCTGTAGTTTGTCTGAGGTATTCATGCTTGTGGGAACAGACGCAGGATGTTGTAAATGCACGACAGCAGATTTTTTAAACAGCCACCGGTGTGGATTTTCTTTTCATCCAAGTAAAGTATTTTGTGGTTGTTTGATACTGTTTATTGGTAGCAATCAATCACTGTCATCTTTAATGATTTCAAGGTCATAAAAAGTAATTATCAGTGTGATTCTGATTTGAATTTGGCATATTTGTGGGAAGGGGAGTTCCCCCCTCGGTCTATGTGCCCACCCATTCTCCCTGTGAGCCAGGAAGAATAAAAACCAATCAGATGTAAAACCATCATTTACAAGACATTGCATGAGAGAAGCAGTGGGTTGGCAAAGGGAAAAACGCCTCATCTTACTATAATGAGCCAAAATATTCCTGCTACAGTAAACATGAATACAAACAACATGTCGAATTTGTCAGCAGACGTGCAAAGACTGGAGGCTTTACATGAACTTCTTCTTAATTCTGCCGCTCACCAGACAGCTGCAGTAGCTGTTGAATGATTTTCACACACACAGACACACAAATGCACGATCACTACACCTTGGATTCCAGTTACTCTCTGGATGAACTGTTTGAAGGAGATTCCTCTGTGGTGTTTGATTTGGACACACTCGACTTTTCTCAGCTTTTTGACATCTTTGATTGATGAACTTCTTGGGATATTCAATGTCTGGTTAATTAGAAGGTTGAGTTGAGCCACTGGAAAATAGTCTGTGTTGCCTTTGGTTTCTCTCCTCTGTTAGGATACATGCAGCATTCACACGTCATTCTTTTCCTCTGTATCACCCCAATGCCGCTGTCCAATATCCTATTTAAAGTACGGCATGTGCCAGATGAAATAAAAGAGATCTGCTCTGTCCTACAAAGGCAAAGAGAAGCAGCTACAGAGACAGTGACTGAGAAAAAAGGTGTTTAAAGATTTAGTCTAATCTAGCAGAATATGCAAAAGATACATAGCGTGTAACGCTTTAATTTTATGCCTTGTGGGGCTGATTATTTTACCCATAAACATCTGGCATAGGCCAAATGTGGTATTGCACTCTGCCTCTGGATTATGTTGAGGTTACAGGAGGGCAAAACGCAGTATCAAATAAAGTGTTATAACAAAGTGTTATTTCATATTTTTCATTATGACCTGGTTCAGAGCTGAGCTGAACTGATGAGCTGATCAGTTAAATAGTTGGTATAGAAAAATATCAACAGAAAAAGAATTAGCTGTTTATAGCTGTTCAGCTAAATGTTCTAGTTCCAGTTTTATGTGATACTGAACTGGTCTATATACAGGTTTTGGACCAGTATTAACGTAGCTTGTTTGTCAGATACGAAGGATGAAACGTTTATTTCATACTTATGACTTTTATTTTAATTTTTTTAATTTGTGTTTTGTTTATATATTTTACACAGTTTGCTCATGTGATTATTTATTTCAGAACTTCATATTTATTCAATACTGAATCCTTTAAGGCTCCATACGACAGAAACTGTTATTATATATTTAATTTCTCATTGTTTTCCCACGTCTGTTTCCTAGAAAATAACAAAAATGAACAATTCCTCTCATATTTCACTGTCACCTGTCACCATCTGGTTCATGAAAACACTGACGACAGACAGCCGTAAACCACTTGGCACCATTCTCTCTCAACGTATTATTGTATTCACAAACCTACACCACAAAACTGAAGGATTTATGAAGTGAGACAGACTGAGAAGGATGAGCTTGGTTTTGACCTGTGCACACATATGGAGTTTACCACAGGAGAGTTACACAATACTGGATACACCAAGACGGGACCAATCAAAAGGCAATTTGTCAATTTGGTTCAGGTTTTGCTTTTTTTTTTTTTTTTTTTTTTCTCGTAGGTAACCTGCAGGGGTTTCACAGACTTTTGATATGAGCAGCAGCAGCTAGATGTCATTAACTCAACTACTTCCTCTGTGAGGTACATTACACTCTATTTATTCGGGTCTCATAAACGTCCAACCTTTTAACAGCCTGCTGTATGTGGTGACACTCCGACAGATACACTTTCTCAAAGAAAATAGGCTCTGTCAGTTAGAAGGTGTAAATACTGACTTCTACTCTGAGCTCCAGAGAAGCCATGCTGCTCCCTTTCTCCCATACCGGTGGAAAAAGAACAAATACCTCGGCCATGTGTTACAAATCAAATGGAAATGATGGAATTAAAATGAAACAGGGCACTGAGATAACCATTTAATTAGCACTTGTGGTAGCGATCAGGATGAAATCCAAGAATAAAATCATGTGGTATATTTCCTTTGCCATCCAACTATTGCATGACATGTCACCCCCCCCCCCCCCCTTTTTTTTTTTTCCCAGTCTTTTCAAAGCAGCAAAGGACTCATTTCACGCCTGTTATAAAGCTACAGCACCTGGTCCCTTACAGTGGAGTGAATGTGTGTGAGCGAGGAAATTGATTTCTTATATGACAATTTAGATTAGATTTGACTTTAGCAGTGTTTCCTATCCACTCAGCTTAAGACTCCAACGCCCAAATAAAGAATGCTGATGTACTGAGAATGATCTGCTTCCTTAGGCTGCACACTTCACTCACTGATGCTCAGTTTTTACACCCTTGGATTTAAAGAGCCATGGAGGTATTCAGGACTACTGTGGCAAGGCCTGAAGGAAAATAAAGAAATCTCTCACCTCAGCCTAAACACAGGCACATACATAGTAGCACAAGCACATGAACAACGTGAAGCTGGAACGATCACCCACATTTCAATCAGGCCCCGTAGCCAAAACATAAACGTAAAGTCTTCCGGGAGTCGGGCAGGGCCTCCTGAAGCCTGCTGAAGTGCTGAGAGTCCCACTCACATTTACTGTGTGTGTGTAATCATCGCCTCCCCGACGTGATGAAAGGACAATTAACAAGATGGTGGAAGATCATGCTCTGAATGTAACTACACTCTCATCAATTTCTCATTCACAGCTTCCTCCCTGCTGGAGTAATTGTAAAGATAGAAAACTGAAGGCAACTATTTGTCTATTTGACAACAGGAAGCGGTCGCCTCCCTGATCTGAAAGCTGCCAGAGCGAAATGGTTGGAAAATGTAACCAGGATGATTCTCTGGCTGGGAGAAGGATCTAACAATCTAATGCAAAACATTCATATTATAATTGAAAAAGAGTGTGACTGGTTCACTGTTTGCAAGTTGTTAGTTAGGAGAGTTAGTTACTGCCACGTGACTGGAGCTACTCCATGGATTCACCAACTATCCCTGCAAACCACGCCCACATCACCAAACCTCTACAATCAAATATTTAATGAAGATGCAGAGATTCATTCACTGCGCTGCTTTTTACTGTGACCACACCAAGAAACACACATTTCTAGTTATTAATGCAAAAGTTATCAAAACCAACACTCAGAAATACC
Source organism: Toxotes lorentzi (assembly GCA_037833715.1). Taxonomy (NCBI): domain Eukaryota; kingdom Metazoa; phylum Chordata; class Actinopteri; family Toxotidae; genus Toxotes; species Toxotes lorentzi. Next base: position 21,611,591 of record JBBMJY010000002.1, on the reverse strand, counting down.
CTGGAGCAACACTCCAGAAAATTAAATAAAAACTGAGAAAATGAATTAAATGAACGAACAGTAAAAGAAAAATAATAAAAGAGAGAAAAAAGAAAGTATTTACAAATAAAAACTATTATTTACTAATAAATACGGCTTACTGTAATATTAGTATCATATTAATATTATAATCTTTTCCAACCAGATTGTACAGAAAAAAGTTAGAAAAGTAGGTCAGATACCAGATGACTTTTCAGACAGATGTTTTAAGTATAAAAAAACAGATTGTGGTGTGTAATTTCACAAGTCTTGAAGCAGAGTTTGTATGTTTTGAATAACTGACTTCATGTCACTCAAACTGAATCCTGTTAACTGGAATATTTTGTTTATAAAACTGTGTGTTTTTTATTTGTCTCAAAAGCAGAACACATGGAACATCATACGCTGTCACATAGTTGGATAATATTGTCCTGATTTATTGAACCGTCCTCACTGGGGTCCGACTGATTTATTGGGGCTCAGATTGGCCCTTAATTAAATACTTTACAATCCATCCATCTCCACATCTATACAACTACCAATTCTTAATGTAAAGTGATCAGTTCCAGAGTTTCCCTGCCACCGCTGGGTCTGCTGACTCAAAAATAACTTCATCAGTCTGGGTTTCATTGGAAAGTTCAAGTCTCCCACCCATGACTGGTTCAATGCTCTTTCAGAGGACGAGAACACAGTTGAATGAGAAACACTGAACACTGCAGGTTTCTGGCATGAAAAGTGGAAAAAATTGTGAAAATTAGCTTTTAAATGCAGAAACTGATGACGTTTCATGAACCGTCGTCCACTCTCTTTCTCTCTCTCTCTCTCTCTCTCTCTGTCACACACACTTTGAAGCAGAAGAAGAAATATAAATTATAAACTTTGAAACAACATGGTCAGTAGTCAGGAAGTTTCCCAACATTCCTGGAAAGTCAGTAACCCCACTAAATTTTCACTTTGACCTCCGACCACAGGAAACTTCTGAATGTTGTCTCTGGGGGATCAGTGAGAGACATCAGCAGGTTTTTACCACATTATTTCATGTCAGTGTTAAAAACTAAGTGAGATTCATGGTTCAGTAAAAATAAGATATAACAATGAAATCTTTTTAAAGGCTTTTTCAGCAGGATTATCCATCTATCCACTGTTGACGCTGCATGAAAACTTAATCCTTCAATACTTTTAACCAAACTACCTGGTGAGAATTCAGTCGGCCAATAAAAATCACCTCTAAACTATGCATTTGTTGTGATTTCTTCTCAAAGTCCACTTTGAGCCACTTGTTTTGTATTATAAAAAAAAAATAAAACTGTCAATAAATGGTAAAAAATCTTTACTGAAGTAGCAACAAGGCAAATGTCAGAGTAACAACACAATGACAACAGGAAATGAGAGAGAGCAGCTACACCTTTCACAGATATTAAACTGCCCTCCAGCAAATATATCAGTCTGTACACAATAAGACCACAGCCTTAACAATGGAAACAACTATGGCACAGCAACAATATAAACATAACGGAACAATATGTCATTATGCTAAGGCACCAGGATGTGTGATACAGCTTCTCCAGCTAGCAAGTCCTGATGTGAGCCTTTCAACCAGCTCCATATCTGGGGATTTTAAAATGCTTAAAATGTTAGCAGAGTATGGTCCTTTGGCAAATTCTGTGACCTTTAGTTTGTTTTCATTAGTTTGTCATTGTACTGTGCACAGATTTTAAACTGGAAAAAAGAGAGCACTGGAAAGAGGCTGGTACTTGATTTTGGCAAATAGCCTGAGTTCAGGTACTGGAACTGGTATCAGGAGAGAAACGTCCACAGGTGCCATCTACACACACTTTAACAACTGTCACTGAGTAATGATTGTTAAAGTCTGTGAAACAGTGCATCTCTTTTCTGTCCTGTGCATCGAGTAACGGTAAATGTTAATACTTAATGCATAATTTCCTGGAAGGTTTGTTGTTCTTGGCTTTGTGATGAAGGACAGCGTTTGTCTGGCCAAAGTGACTCAACAAATATTGTTCTGAAACATAACTCTACGACTTTATGTGTTTAATATCGCTTCCGTTGTTGAAAAGCTGTGTGCTGCGAGGCCGGCCAGGCCTTTGTTTCCTGCTATTGACTGCTGGCCTGCTGTTTTTACCTGCTCAAACAATAACTTGGCACACAGGCTTTGACCAAGAGACGTCAACATGTGCAAATGCAGAAACCTTTGTGCGATCAAGGGCTATCTATGCAGTTTGACTTTATATACAAAAAGCAGCGGGTCATAGTCAGCACATGATTGATTTCAGAAAGGGGCTGGTGAGTTCAAGCCTCTGAACTGGCTGACAATAAAGATAAATGGGCAGCGTTTTCACATTTTTCAGCAGCAACTGAGGTAGTGTATTTCTCCAGAGTCTTGCAGTAGAAGGCTGTGGTTTTACTGGGCAGCACCCTGTTGAAAATGTGTGCAATGTCTATATGAATGTGAAGCAGGGTGTTGTTGGAAAAAGATCAGCAGCACTCAGCAATCCTCTCCTGGATAAACACAGAGATGAAGCTGGAAGGCGCTCAGCAGAGAACAAACCTCCATCAAGACTGAATGATTCTCCAAAGCTGTAGCTTCCATAAAGGTTTGTTTGTTTATTGTTTGTCTGCTGAGTTTGAATTTCTGACAAAACAGCATCTGAACCATGTGAACGCAGATCAGTTCAGACAGCGACTTGAAAGGCCTGGATGCCTCACTTTCTCATCAGCACACAAACAATAAAACATAATAGTTTAAATCCCACATCCACATCTGCACCAAAAGCTAATCAAGCAATCTCTCTGCTACGTTTCAGCCAAATCTTTTCATCGTTTGCAGACAAATGCAACAGTTTCATACTTTCATCTCTTATAATAACTTCTTGTTCATGCACAGTCAACGAATGAGTAGCAAGAAGGTACTTACTGTCACAATCAGACAAGACAGATTTTTGCAGAAAATTGCTCGAACACTTACTTCCTGACCTGAGCAGGAAGTAAGTTTTGGAGACTGAATTTGAAAAAAAGGAATTTGTCCCATTTACAAAACTTCTCACAGGTATCTAAGCATTTTGTTGTTGTTGTTGTTGTTGTTGTTGTTGTTTAACCCGTCATTTTTGCTGACATTGTTGCTGACCAACATTAAATGGAGAACAGCAAATAACATACACAGACATAATCAACAACAAACAATGTCCATAGTCTTCTACCTAGTTTCCCAAATTAAATAATATATTCTCCATTAATATATTGTCCATTACTGCTTTCCATTATTGATTACATATATATATATATATATATATATATATATATATATATTTTTTTTTTTTTTTTTTTTTTTTTTTTCTGTGCCAAATCGAAAGAG